>OX579657.1:14995347-15281095 GCA_951230895.1 Carpatolechia fugitivella
ACAGTGTCATCATCACAATTTTAATAACGATGCTTTGACTTTCATCCATAGTTCTTTTTACAAACTTAAGAGCTTAAAAAGCTATAGTCACACCTGATGGAAAGTGATCGGAGTACTAGATTGAAGGTAAAACACGCCCAGAAGATGTCTTGAATACATCAATTTTGTACGATTCCTGAAAAAACTACGCGCGTTAAAGTTGCGCGCGATTTGCAGTGTGCACAAAAAGGACGCATCAGACAGAATGTCAATGGCCTCGATTCGGGATGTCATGCTCTGATTCTAATTTTAAAATCCAGCTATCCTTTTCGTTTTTATGACCAATGAAAGAGAGGTGATGAACGAATGATAACCTATAATAAGGGCATAGCTGTCAGTTTAAGACATTTTTAAGTCGCATGTTTTAAGTGCTCTCTAAAATTGTGCAATCGACACGGCCATAAGGTTCAAATTCGATGGTGGACAGCTCTAATATTAGAATGGCTATCTCCTGTCCCTTTTCAATCTTTAAAAGGTAAAAAGGACAGACTAACTTAAATTAAGGATTAGAGCGTGACAGTGTGAATCGAGGCCAATGTATTTTTTTCATGCGTGCTAATCCACTACCTTGCACAGTGGAAAGCCAATTACGTTAGTTTTGTGGATTTCAGAGCTGTCACATATTTTTAGATTGTTTTTAAGTTAATTATTCTGTGCTATGTGGAATATAAAGAACATTTTGCAATGGCTTAGGTTGGAGCCTACTCTGATATATTTTTTATTAATAGTCACCAGTGCAAAAATCAAACTTATCCCTTTACCAAATTTAAATTTAAGCAAATATGTTTCCAGACAAATTTTAGTACCAGTTGCAGTCAGAACTAAGAGAACGTCATCTCCAAATACATTTTACAAGAGCTAAATCCAGCCCAAGTGCAGTAAATTACAAACGACTTGGTAAACTGCATTCAAGTCGCGTTACACTCGGAATGAGCCAATACGAAGTGGATAAAACGACTAAATATGATTTGTAGTTTGTAGCATTGTGTGCGGCGGAATGGTGGGGTATATCGAATTAGTGAGATAATTTGTTGTGGCTGTTAATGTGATATGAACATGTTTTGGATCAATCGCACAAGTTACTTACGGTTTTATTTGAGCACTAAGATTGGTTATTTTGCGTTACATGCATTTTCAAAAGATGAAAAGCTTCTTCTAACGATGATCATATAAAATGTTTTGATTTTTTGTAATTTTATATCTGAGACATAAGAAATTTTTTTACAAGATTATTAATTTTGCATCAGTATCTAAATTAACGATCGTATATTTAATTTATATAAGGTTGGTAATGAGATGACAAATTCGTCAAAACTTCGTAGTGAGCCTCGTGAGCCTTTTAATTAGGAAACATCTGAAATATTTCAAAAAAAATACGTTCAAAAAGCTAAAACTTTACTTACGCAAATAGGTACTTAATTTGAATTATGCAGTAAAATATATTTAAAAACACAATGCATTTTGAGGAAAATGCACCGCGGTTCGCTGTTCTGCGCTATAATGGCGCCATTACAGCTAAAGTGTTGCATTTGCTGTTTCGCGACGCTCCGTGGTTTATGGGTGGCGGTTATTGGCAATATTTAGGGTTAATTTCGTTATAGATTGCTCGGGAAGAAGGATTTTGTTGAAAATAATGTTGCTTGGAACGTCGGTGGTGCAGAGTTCTATTTTTAACATTAGCCTGCAAAATTGCATACAAAACGATTGAAGTTTTCTTCAACGCGAAACGCGGTTTCGATCCCCACCACATACCAATGTGTTTTCGAATTTCGAATTCATAAATGTACGTTTATTTGACGCTCATTAAATACGGTGAAAGAAAAAACATCGTGATGAAACCTGCACACTTCTGCGAAGAAATTCAAAGGTTGTGTGTGATGTCGACCAACCCGCACTGGGCCAGCGTGGTAGACTAAGGCCTAATTGCCCTAATATAGGGTAGGCTCAAGCCCTTCGGTGGGGACGTATATGAGCCGTAGAATCTTTCTAAGACTGAAAGTTCCGGTACGAGGAATCTTGCCTAAATTTTGTGAGCATGGAATTGGCTATCATCGGTCAGGGTCAGCCGGGGAGAGGCGGTATAGCCCGAGTCAGAACAAAGCCGGGATTAGATTAACAAAGCGGCTACGGAACATGGCTTTGCCCGGCGCGACCCTTGTTGCGACTTGTTTAAAATAAGGCTATGAAACCAGAGGAAAGTACTATATAGTATTATATTTAGGATAGAATATACTTTAACTGCATATATAGGTACAATATATAATAAAAACACAACATTCAAAAAAACACAAATATCATCTAAAAAAAAAACACGACAGCCATGCCAAAAAAAATACAGCTAGTGTTATTTGGTCTGATTCTAAACGATACCCCACATATCCAATTTTGTTCAGGCATTCAGAAGTTATGGTGGAATACATAATATCAAAAATCAATCAACGGCCCGTTACAGTCCACTGCTGGACTATGAGCCTCCTCCACTTAAGTGGAGGGTTTTGCCATAATCTCCACGCTTGGCAGGCGGGTTGGAGATCGCAGATTAAAAGGTTACTGTATCAGAGAGTGCTGCTGCCCGTTCCCTGTTCAATGTGTAGTCCCTAAGTCGCCTCTTACGTCACCCACGGGAAGAGTAGGGGTTGGTCTGCCGTCACCACACGGCGGAATACATGTTATACTTTCACAATATTTTCCCTCACCGAAAAGTATTACATGGTCTGAATTGAAAATTCAAAGACAGTCATTGGAACGTTGGGCTTAAACCATAAAATAAAAAGGGCTACAGAAGGACCTCTCCCGCCTTCTTCAAAAATAATTACGTCATCTTGCTAGACTCACTCTCTCACTCACTCTTTAGGCAAACGCTATGGAGCACTGTTTGGGAACTGCGTGGCAACGCCTATAAACGATTCGTCAATGTGTGCGTGCCCGAAATGGCAGTTTGTTCTGAGTGGACTCTCTGTCTGGGCCCCACCCACGCCACCACTTTACTTACTTTTTGTTTAAACTATCGCAAAGGGGAGGCAACAGTTTAACCGTTACACGACTGACGAGAAAATTACTTGAGTTAAAGAAATAATTTACTTCAGTTAAATAATTCAAAGAACACTCAAAGCTTTAATTATTTTGTCTATTACAAATTGTAATTACCCAGATGCTTAAAAATTAATGGGTTTTCTCTTAGAACACAGAATTAATCTTAATAAGTTATTAGCGAGTCAATTTTCAAGAAACTATTTTCAGAAGTAGTGGGCGATTAATGAGAAATTGCAAAGGAATTGTATATACCTATATATACAACAGCGTATATACGTCCCCACCGAGAGGCTCGAGCCTACCCTGAATTAGGGCGATTAGGAGTCGACCAGTGCGGGTTGGTCGACTTCACACACAACCTTTGAATTTCTTCGCAGGAGTGTGCAGGTTTCATCGCGATGTTTTCCTTCACCGTAAGAGCATCGAATAAACGTACATAATTAACTCGAAATTCGAAAATACATTGGTACGTGGTAGATCGAACCCGCGTCTCCCGAACGGGAGGCAGCGGCCCTAGCCACTAGACCACCGACGCTCATGGAATAAGGAATTGTATAATAAAGATAAAATAGAACAGAATATTATACCTAATAATCATACACAAGATCAAGAACCTATCTCCGAAGGTATTGTATTGTATCTATTGTATTTTATTGACGAGCGCGAAGCATCTATATTTCAGCTTGGGAAAACGCTTTCTTATGTCTACCCGGCTATTTTCCTTTTCCATTTCTCAAATAGCTGAGACATGGGGTTGAAACGTGAAAATAATGTATATCTCAGCCGACTCAAAAAATGTTCAAAAATGTCACGAAAATACTTTGATGCATAAACTCCAAAGGGTTCAGAGGTGTGAAGGTTTAGAAAATAATAAAATTAAAGTATAAAGACAGACTTGCGAGGTCTACAACTTACATAGTTTGTACGTGGGGCATACTGAAAGTCTCTGAATCTGGCCACTTACAATAAAAGAATGAAAAACTTCTTTGAATCCACTGACTTTAAACACAAAACCTCTGGACCAAAGGTTGAAAAGAACTACTAGACTACTGCTGAAATTCCAGCGATGACGGCCTAGAATCCAGATGAATCTGATAACCTCCAAAGCTGGCGAGACGCCATCTCGTAAACAAGCAACTTAGTTAACAGAACAAACAGAACGCATGAATAACAATAAGACGGAGATGGGCCTGATTTATTCAATTGCTGCCTCGAGATGGATAAATTGATCTTGGCCTTAAGGGAGTATTCTGAGACGGAAATTGAAGGAGGAGGTAATTATATTTTGGTAATAGGAGCGCTTCCCTCAGTGTTTAACGATCGTCGTATCCAGTACACTTCTGCAAAGAAATTACAAAGCTGTGTGTTAAGTCGACTAATCCTCACTGGGTAATTGCCAGTATGGTTAATTATAGCCTGTTCATTCTTACTTATGTGAACTCGAACCCATATTATAATTTATGAGATGAAAACAACTATCAGAGTAAATTCGAGCACATGAGTTGTCAGAATCGGGAATTGAAGTAGTCGCCATGATAGAAATAGGTAAAGAGCCATCATCATCATGAAATGCGTTGGTAGTGCAAAGGTGTGCTGCTATTTCAATAGGAAGTCGTAGATTATTAATTTTTTGCCGTATGCCTTGGATCGAAACTAACTACGTCATCAAGGTATAAGCACTCAATTTAAAATGCATCAGGTAGTATCTGTCTCTATCTATCTCACTTTGTAAATGCTTTTAAGAAAGAGAAAGAGATACTGCTGTGAGACTTTTAAGATAATGGCTGGTTTGTATGATTTTAAAGATACCTTGATTGTAGGAAAATAATAGATTCTACCTACCCCTAGACAAACTTGATTTGCCCTGCGTTCCGAGACACGCTGAAATCGATTAAAGCACCTGTAATCGCGTGCCGAATCGCTGTCAGCAGGCAAAACTCGTACGTTTTTTTGCTTTTGTGATCGCTGACGGCGCTGAGTCTGATTCGGAATGCGCTCACAGTTTCCTGTAAATACCATTCTAATTAACTGATGAAATGTTTCCTCCATTGTATCGATTTTCCGTATCCCACTTCTGGTGTCGAGTGCGCCGGAATAGTCCTCCACGCAGATCGTTCGTTACGTTTTGTTTTGTTACGTTTTAATGCCTCTCACCAGAATACTCGATAATACAATAATGATACTTTTAAGATGTGTGATGGTCGCGTGACTAGTGTAAAAAGTTACAAACTAAGTTTAAAGTCTTGTCGTCATTATAGTTAAGGAGTTCTCTCTCATAAAATAATGGCTTCGGTGGCATCGCCAGGACTTGACTGATTTATGACTAAGATTATTACCAGAAAAAATGTAAGGAAACAAAAGGAATTACCTATTTTATTTAAAATTTAGTATTTTGACGCATATTTAACAACAGGTCCAGAATCCTTTGGCTTAGACTGAAATTATTATTTACTAGCTTTTCGCCCGCGGCTGCATTATGTAAGATTTTCCCGTAAAAAGTATCCTATGTATTAATCCAGGGTACAAACTATCTCCATTCCAAATTTCATCACAATCCATTAAGTAGTTAGGGTGTGAAAGCGGTACAAACATCCAAACATCTAAACATCCAAATATAATAAGGTGACACATCTTCCTCGTTCAACTGAATCCAAGCATTAGTATACGTTTTGTTTCAACCGGGAATAGGGCTGTGACTTATTTGCCCCGACGGGATATGCCCGCCTGAGCCCGGGTATTTCGGGATATAGATTTATTTTGAGGCCTCTTTTTGTACAGAGACTTACATTTTTAGTGGCCGGATCTTTCGGTTCAAGATAAAAATAATTAGGTGATGGCTACTGTTCTACACTCGGAGGTTCTACAACATTAGGTGCGTATCATCATCATCATCAACCACTCATATATGTCCCCACCGAGGGGCTCAAGTCTACCCTGAAAGTGCGTATAATTCTATAAAATTGATATGCCACGCCAGTCCATTGAAGGTTGATAAAAGAAACAAAGTCTAGCAAAACAAAAAACAGTTTTGTAAAGTGCCTTAGATTACTTAAGAATAGGCAGATAAATTAAATCAAATCAAAAAGGTTTTAACTAAAATCACTGTTATCAAAAGTAGCACGTACAATCACGTACAATAACAAAATGTTCTTTCTTTAGCGAAGAAATTCGTAGTATGCGTTTTCACTTAATTTTAACATTGTTCTTTAAACAATGTACAAAAATGTCTTTATTATTGTTCAGGCAGGTTTATTAGCCTTCCAGTCTAGACGGGTAATTAGGTAAAATAAAACAACGCACTGTTCAGCTTGCTTTTTTAATTTGACATTTTTTTGCAAAGGAATTTAATTTTCATTCTAAAAAGCATACTTAAAATAAATTTAACAGTAACTCGTTCATAATAGAGCTCTCAAGATATAAACTGTATTTTTTTCTGAATAATTGTTTAATTAACTTTGTGAAAAATATTCAATCCATACTATAAATTATTATGTTAAGTATTCCATTGATCCTTGTGGATAACCAAAGTATTCCAAGAAAAAACAAAGAGTAAAAAGTCGCAGTGTTTTAAAGGGCCTAAGTTGCTACGTTGCTGCCTAAAAACAAAATTATAGCCAGGGTCACTCGGGCTCGGCAACGATACCCCACACATCCAAATCTGCTTAAGCATTTAGAAGTTATGGTGGAATATAGAAACTAACATACATACATACATGAACCCTGAACACATAACATTCCTTTTTTTGGGCAGTCCCGTGTTTATAACACTCGTATGTATACACGTAGTAATAATTTTACTAAGATATGACTAGTTACATTAGTAAGATAAAATATAGTAAAGTAGTTATAGCTCAACATTACAAAGTTTCGAAGACATTAAAAAGAGTTGGACGTTGATTGAACTAACTTGACGTCTAAAAATAATGAAATATCTTTATTTCATTACATTCCAACTTAGAAAATAATTAACGGAAAATAAGTTTAACAAAGTCTTAATAAAACAGAATTTCGCAAGTGCTGCGGTATACTAACATAAAGTTTTCTAGCCAAAGTTAGTTAGAAGTCTTGTAGACAAAATTATGTTTATTTTCAATATAACTACGAGACTTGCAAATGTAATTTCTTCGAACACAAAACAGAGTTTGTTAATTGTTAAACACTGTGCGAATTATAAGTACAACTTTTTTGATTTTATGAAAACGTATTTTATGTAACAATGTATCGTGTTTGTATTTACCAGTTAATTATACCAATATTAATAACACACATATCTACCGATTTTGGTTTAAAATAAGCTTTTTAATGAGCTTACCAATATTTCGACTAAGTATGTTGTAATAGTCATGGCGTAACCAGTGGCGTGCCTAGGGTCTAATAGTAGGGCATGCCGATGATATATTTTCGTAGGAATGAATAATACTACTGAATGAATAACATCATTTTGAATTTTGTTAGATAAATAACTTGGCCCCGGTTTGCCGCTATTTTGGTATTGCATATGTTTTTCCAAGACGAGATCGTACTTCGAAAGCAAAGATACAAATTCTAAGAAATTTCCTTTATTTAATTAAGTTATGGTCTCATCATGCCCTCTGAAAGGCAGTTCTTGTTGTGCTAAATGACAAACAATATCTACTAATCTCTGAAAAACACTACGATTGTGGTCGACGCGCGAGTTATGTTTTGAGATTTCGTCAGATAGGTAACTGAAGAAGCTTCTATACGCTGTTTACCAAAATTACAAAAAGAAATAACAGTGTTCATGTGTTTTGTGAGTTTTGGTGCCTTTTTATGGCATTAGATATGTTATTTAAATCGTCATAACTAAACGTATTCCATGCATTTTTCTCGTTGGAAAAGAATATGCAACACTAACAATATAACTTATTGGAATGCGAGCATCCAGCTACCCAATGAGTTTTGTACACAGATCTATTAAATTGTCTTTTATGAGACTTACTTGACTGAGAAATCAACAAATCTGGTGTTGGTTTTGGCGAAGAAATAAGCTACTCTTTATCGGGTAAGGTCAATGACTTTACCTTTCCCCCGCTTGTTAAACTTTGCACACACTTCAAATCACTACACGGAACAATATCACCCAGATCTACACTCATTTTAAACGCAAATCCTACACAAAACTAAATTTTTTAACAAGAAAATAGAAATTGCACCAATTATCACCCGCTCAAACAACAACTGTCAACAACAGAAGAATGCAACGTAACCGTCCCGAACATAGCTTCGCATCATTACTCAATTTACCACTACATTCAAATGCGGAAGCCTGGTTTCATGCGCAAGCCCGGCTTAATTTTTCCCAAAATCTAGTACTATTTTCAATATTGTTAAAAAAAGTTCATAACACAACGACGTCACAGATCTCCATAAGATTGCGTAAGAGTAAAAGAGACGCAAAAGCATGCCCCATAAAAGCCCATGGGTCGGAGTGAGATGGCGGCGCGGCGGTCCGAGCTACCGAGCAATCCCGAGACGCGTTTCGTGTCGACACGAACGCGACTCGTTGGTTTGTAGTGTGTGTCGCCTGGAATAGGGTTAAATGTTAGCGAGCGAGCGCGCGATTGATTCTGCAAGTTTCGAATGAAAACTGGCGCGAAAATTTAATTGTTTTTTTGGACTTTCGTTCGATATCCGCATTATTACGTTAGGGCATGCCGGGCTTTTTGGCTTGTATGGTGGTCACGCTACTGGGCGTAACCAGGTAGATATGTGTGTTATTAATATTAACAACCGCGAAAACATAAAAGTGTTTATATACCAATATTATTTATACTACCTTTTCACTTACTAAGACGTTTGAAACATGTGCTTAAAAAAATAATAATTTTGTGTTTGTTTAAAATTCAAAATGTCTATAGAAAGATTGAAAGGAGACTAGACGACAAAGTTATATCACATCAACAGCTCATATACGTCCCCACCGAGGGGCTCGAGCCTACCCTAGGGTACGGTGATTAAGCCTTAGTGGACCATGCTGGCCCAGTGCGGGTTGGTCAACTTCACACACAACCTTTGAATTTCTTTGCAGGAGTGTGCAGATTTCATCATGATGTTTTCCTTCACCGTAAGAGCGTCGAATTTTGAAAACACATTGGTACGTGGTGGGGATCGAAACCGCGTCTCCCGGACGGGAGGCAGCGGCCCTAGCCACTAGACCACCGACGCTCTTAGGCCATGAGGCTTAGGTAATTAGAATTAGGCATAGATAATGGCGGCCACTGCACAAGATCGAGATGGATGGCGTGTTCTCGTCTCGGAGGCCAAGGTCCACTTTGGATCGCTGTGCCAGGGGAGTAAGTAGTAAGTAGATAGATAGATAGATACATAGATAAATTGTTGAGTAATGGCGGCCACAAAAAATTCTATAATGCTAGTTTACCTCGTATGTAACTATACTGCTTTCTTAGTTCTCAACGAGCCGTGTTGGCGAATACCGCAGAATCCCATTTCCGTTTCGCCGCCTACCAGGATCACATGAAAAGAGAAACGTTTCCCAGCACCGGAAAGCACGCTCTCTATTTGAAACACGCAGTCCATTTCTAAATAAAAGCCACCAGGACAACATGACCCCACCAACACCTTAATATACCGCGTGAATGGTAAAGCACCAGGGGTCGTGCGAGTCTGGACGCGTAGCCACAATTTTCCAATGGAGTACCGAAAAACTATTATGCAATTTCTGGGCTTTTACCAGGTTTTGTTTATACTTTGGTGATATTTGTCACGGCTTTATAATGGATTTTAAGACAATTTAGCGTGTGAAAATTGTATTTGAAATTGCACAAATGCGTTTATGGTACATTATCAAAAGAAACCTGCTGTTTAGAGTTTCGTAGCCAAATAAGAAGAAGCGGTACCTTTACAATTTTGATTTGTCCGTCTAGTCTAGTCAGAGTGTGTTGGTAAATCTTTTAAAGGTTTCTAATGTAATTTTTATTTCAGTCTAAGTGAGCTTAAAATTATAAACTTTCCAAAACGTATATTAAGTATATATAATATAGAAAACTTAAAAATATCTACTAACAAAATGTGCACTTGATTAGTTTATTTGTTTACAAAACCATGACATATTTAATTGAAATTTTAATACACCAAAGCATAAATGTTCAGCAAAAACAGGTCCTTGCGTAGCATGATGCCCGTGTTCTTCCACAATGTTAGTCCTAAAGCCTGAAATATTCGTCTTTGAGTAGATGCAACGTTAAACAGATCAAACATAAAAAGTAGCCACGACCCGAGCGACAATTAAACAAAATGGCCGATAAAGTGCGGGGAGTTAACTCGAAGTTAACTGTTAACCTTGGCTTAAGTTAATGAAGGAGTCGCCGGGACACGTTTCCGACAGACCGACGTTAATTGCGATGGTTTACGGAGAAGGCTACGGCGGATTTAAAACTTTTATTATACATGATGTGAGTGACAGGTCGTCACAAACTGATAGAATACGTTTTGTTTATCATGCTACTTTTTTTTTTTCGTTTCGCTCCTTTTTGAACAGGCAAAGGCAAATGCCATGCAGCCATCGTCTTCAGTATTTTTTTCCCATTATCCAGTTGAAGAAATAATCGTCTTCAGTCAAATATTTTTTCCTTGTCCAAATTGATAAACAAACATCTTCAGTATTTATATTCTCATATCCAGTTTTTAAAGTAGCGTCTTCAGTTTTATAATTTGCATGTCAAAGCCGGTAAAAAACGTCATAAGTTTACATATTATAGTTTTTCTCATGTTTAGCCCTGCGTTCCGAGACGCTGTGTAATTGATTACAGCACCCGTAATCGCGTGCCAATATACTGTCACTGGGCATTATTATACACATAGAATACTTTTTACAGGAAAAAAACTGTTCCCACGGGAAAAGTATCACAAAACGCGAGCGTAGCCGCGGGTGAACAGCTAGTATTCAAATTATCTATATTCAAGAGAGTAGAAGCTTGATTAATTTAATAGAGAGTAAAATAGAATTAAATGCAATACCATCAATTCTTTGGGTTTGTTTCAGTCACGTACAAATTGATTCTTTTTGTTTTGTAAAGTTCCTCTTGTCACTTTTGACTTGCCCCTCTCCAACAGTGGTTAAAGCCCACGGCGATTCGACTGCGACTGGTCCGCTCTCTCTCTCTCGGGAACAATTTGAGCCACTAGGTCTTAACTTACACGCCGGGTTTCGCCTTTAACTGTGCGAAAGTGCAATTTTAGTAGGAAATACTTATAATTGCAGTTTTTTTTTACAAAAGGCACGGTACCTTCTTTTTCATTCAAATCTTACGCCACGTATGGGATCGAAACAAATTTTTTTCAAATCTATATAGCAAAAGTTTTGGATAAGAATCCTACTAACCCCTCCATCAACAGCTCATATACGTCCCCACCGATGGGCTCGAGCCTATCCTGATTTAGAGTGATTAGGCCCAGTGCAGGTTGGTCGACTTCACACACAACCTTTGAATTTCTTTGCAGGAGTGTGCAGGTTTTATCACGATGTTTTCCTTCACCGTAAGAGCGTCGAATAAATGTACAAATGAATTCTAAATTCGAAAACACATTGGTACGTGGTAGGGATCGAGACGGGAGGCAACTGCCCTAGCCACTAGACCACCGACGCTCCCTACTACCTCCTGATTGACGTCAATACTCTTCCTGGTTGATAAACACAATTTTAATACTAGAAATAAAGACAAGTCGGTTGCTCATGTTAGCCGACTGTATAGAATAACACATTCTTATAAAGGCAACTGTATACGCATTTACAATAAAATCTCTACCGGTTTAAAAAAATATCTTATATAGATAAGTTCAAAGCTCTTGTGCAAAAATTATATACATTTTTTTTTCTCCGACACGCTCGAAAATGTGATCATTACTGCCAAAAAACAGTACGCGAAGTAACTTTTGGACGAAACATTTCCCCATACAAAAAAGGCCAGCAATGTACCCTCAAATGGCTTAGTAGTAAGTAACTTTCGTCTAGAAATTTCAATGTATTTGAGTCTTTTTACAGCATAATCTTATGTTCAAAATTCAAATTTTATATGAATCGTACACGAATCGTAGGGATTGGATTGGCTGTATGCTCTGTATGACACTGGCATAGAACAAAAAAAAAGAAAAGCATGCAATATGGCGGTTTGTAATTTTCGTCTCTTTTATTTTTATCGTACTATTTTCTTACTTATTTATCTTATTAACTTTCTTTTTTTCTTTTTTTTCTTATTTAACTATCATTGAATTAGGGAAATATTATAGCAATGAATAGTTCAAGAAGTTAAAGTAAAGGTTAAAGTGATAACGTTTAGAACTTATAAGTTTAGTATGATAAGACAAGACATCTGAAGGTTACTACCTACCACAATATTTTTTGTATTTTATAATTGTCTCGCATATTTCAGAGAAAAGCACTATACAAGCCTCGGCCGCAATAACTCTTGCTGGCGAGGACGAGTCCACACAATGAAAGTCCTCGCCTGCGGCTCGGCCTTTTAACGTGCCCTCGTCCACCAATAGCTAATTTTGCGGCCGCGGCAGGAATGTACTATTATAGAATATCTGACTACATACTTAGAGGACAGATATACATGGGAATAAAATTTTTGAATGACAGGCTATTTCAACATGCATGAATTTTGTAGATAACTATATTATTATTTGACAAAAAAAGAAACGCATGTGGAGTTTCTGTGGTGGGTTCTTCTCCACAGAGTCCGCACATCGTGTAGTGAAAAATGTAATGACGAAACTAAGAGTTGTAACATCCAAAAGTTAAGCTAATAAGCTATTCATTTAATTTCAGTTTGGAACGAGCTAATATACGAGTATATAGTGCTTTTTACAAGAAAATGCCTTAAATTTGATATCTAAAATCATCAATTCATCAACTTATTTTTTATTCTTTTCTGTTCTGAATACAGTTCAACACTTAGAAAACATTACTGAGAATTTTATCCCTAGGAGGATTATGTAGGGATTTCTATCAAAGTTTATGACATAGATTATTATTGTTACAGATAACGATAATATTATTAAAGTTTATGAATTTTACCTTTGAAAATTGTTGGAAGGATAGTCCCATCGGACACGTGTCACATAGCTACGTAGCTAGGATAGGTTACGTTAGTACTAGCATAAGGTTACTAGAATATTCAGTTTTCCCACAGCATTTTCCTTACGTTCGTAGTTACACATCTTTATGACGTCACAAGTCTATGATTACGTTAGAATAATAGCAAGGAGTATTTTCTTGCCAAGTTAAAACTGCCACTCCTGTAATCTTATCACGTGAGCTTAAGGGTGATTATGGGAAAACCACAATTTCAAGCTACTGTAGCGAGACAGAGGTTTTCTAGCCGCACTCTGCAATCTTTGTTTTGCCTGTACATGTGTCTTGTTTCTAGGTTTTAAGGTAGGGTTTCGTTTGTTTGGGTTGTTTTTAAGTTGGCATCAGATGAACAGTGAAAGATTAATGTATTTTCCCGGGAAATCCCTCTTTGTTGTGGCGTGAAGGTGTGCTAATAGCAGTTCGTGTGTAGGTAAATGGTAAAAATAAAAGGTACTTTATACCCAAAATTACTGTTAAAATGAGGTTGTTCATTCATATTGTGTAGTTTGAAAAGCTAATAAACGACCTCACCAAATTTAAATAGGGGATCGGACTACTTTTTTTTTATTTTATAAATCCAAACTTCTCAGTTTCTGCTATCGAACACTCAAATAATTTTTGCTCTATCTTTAAAATTGACCGAGTTATAAAGGTTTGAAATTCAAGATTAGACAGAGAGGTACATACCCACTTGAGACGTCATTTGTTTGTAACGCCATATAATCTCCATACAAAAAATCGTTTTTGAAAGAGACAGACATATTGAAACTTTAAAAAATCACTGTAAATTCGTTTTCCAACCGATTCTGGTTTTTTCTTCGCAAATCGTCTGCTACTAATCTATATTTTAAAAATAATTCATAAAATATGGTGAACAGTCCGATCCCCTATTGGTATTATTAAAATAAAAAATAAAATAAAAATTGTTTTTATTTATCTCAACTAAAATTGTATAGATACACAATTACAGAGAAGTGGCGTTCATAAAACATAACAATATTAAAGAGAGACTGAACTATGTCGTATTTATCACCACAGAGTACTATTTAAAAGTCTTTAACATGGCTAATGTGACTACTTTCGTAGATAAATACGCACGTGCCTTCCGAAACACGAAATCATTCCTGTTTTAGAAAAATCTGATTTCTTCAACTTAACTAAACTAGGACAGTATTCCATAGTGAATTTGATAGTGTCCTTCACTGAGATTCAAACGCGCCAAACCAACTGCAACGGATCGAAAGCCAAGCGTTATAAACAACAGAGTCAGTAAATAGACATGGACAATTTATTTGACAATCACACTTATAATCATAACTCCCTTTTGCTCCCTTCTAAATAATTATGTGTTAGGAAAGAAAATACCCGAAAAGGATATTAAAATTTGTCAAATAAATATAGAAATCGAACATGGAATTTTTCCGCGGAAGGCATGTGCAAATGCAAGAAGCTTTTACAATTTTACATGCAGCTTGTGGGTTGAATATACGCAGCGGGCATACAGTGATCTTCGAGTGCAGTACAACAATGCTTTCAGGATGTTGACGAGGTTACCGAGGTACTGTAGCGTTTCAGGGATGTTCGCGGAAGCAAGTATAGACGGTTTCGATGCAATAATGCGAAAGCGATGTGCCTCTATGATGGAATGCCTCAATGCTAGCCCCAACTGCATTCTAACTGTGTTTTCTGCACGGTGGGATTCCCCTATGTCAAAGTCGAAGTCAAAAATTATTTATTTCCATAAGATGTTATTACATCACTTAGATCCGTCATAACATTTTTTTGGGTGAGTTCACTAACACAATGGCGGAATCTGTGAAGAAGAGCTCACCGAAGAAACTCCATGGTCGTCGCATCTTATGCGTTTCCTTTTTTAAATCAAAAATTTAAAAAATAAAATATTACCAAATTAATGCTAATTAAATATCAAAAAGGCCTGCCACTCAAGCAATCTATGCTGCATCGATGGACGCTATTGCACAGTTCTGGTGTCAAACTGTTAGCGTAAATTTTTAATTTTGTTTTTAATTATTATTTTAATTTTGTATTGATTATTTATATTTTATGATATTAATTTAAATTGTATTTATTTGATTTACATAATTTTATTTTATTGTGTGGATATTATTTTAATTATGGATGTAACTGGTCCGAAATAAAGATTACTATTATTTTTATTTACAGCTCAACAACAAGGCAGTACCTTGCCCCTGACGCACTCTTCGATCGATAAATCATAATAACTAACAGTGGAACTAAATAGCTTTTAAGACAAAAGTCTGTCTTTGCCACCAGAATTTCGCGCATAAATCCAAAGAGTATTAAACAATGCCAACAGCTCATTATGTTGGCACCACGTTTGGAATTGTTCGAAGCTAGAGACACAGAGTATATTAATTGAGTCATGTCAGTCCTTCGGCGACTTGCGAACTCTACACAATTAAAAGCAACATGCACCGGGGGTGCAGGGGTGCCATGCAAGTTATGCAAAGTCGAACACATCAATAATAATGATGATAAAATTCATCAGTGACTTGGTAAACTGATTAGTATTTTATTTATAAATCGAAAATAATTATTTTTTGTATTTTTAAGGGAAACGCATGTGAAAATGATCATGAATGAAAGTGTCTTCGAATTTTGACTTCATGAGTACGTTTATTCGATGCTTAAGATTATGGTGTTAGGAATTCTGCATACACCTGCAAACAAATTAAAGGTTGTAGTCATTATAACCATGTTAAATGCAAATAAAGATATTCTATCTATTCTATTCAACTAAAACTCAGTAACGAGACTGCATGGATCATCGCAGCCGAATAAAGCCTGATTGCCTTTCAGGGTAAATTTTAACCCCTAGGTAGGGACATATTATGAGTGAAAAACTTCAGTTACACTACTGATTTTCCTGCTCTGTGTCGGTAGCCGCTGGTGGTGACAGGCGGATATAACGTCTACCGCGACTCGTCCCGAGATGTATGCTAATCGCATATCATTGCTTGAATAGTTGACTGGGACGGTCCCAGTCTATTCTACGGAGTTTACGGGAAAGGTGGGGAAAGTTGGCTCTCTGTAGAGTAGTTATGTCGAATATAGAGTGAGTAGGTAGAGGTAGTCTTCGTCATAGAGAATTTAAGACGTATTGTGATTTTTGGGGTCGTTTGTGTAAATTATGTGTACACAGCAAAAAAAAAACAGAGTCTGTTGGAGAAAGCTTAAGTCAGCTAATGTGTGTTTTATACTTTGTCATTAACTTTTGTAAAAATAAAAAAAGAAATAATAATAATAATTATGTAGGGACATCTCACACACAGCATTCTGATCCCAAACTAAGCAAAGCTTGTACTATGGTTATCAGACAGGGAAAAGGTAGGGAAACCTAGGCTCCACTCCGCAAGCAAGAAGAAAACTCGAAGGAGAACTTGAAGGTGGTTTATTGAATATTAAAACACTGAATGATGCGGGTTCAACACAATCGGGTGCGGGTTAAAATAACTCATAAAAACTAATAACTAACAACAGATATTGATTTCACACGAAAAACAAACTAAACAAGATGTTGTTGTAACAAAATTACCAAAACGACTGACAAAGAGAAAAATAAAATTGAAAAACAGACAGAAAAGGATTCGAATTTTGAAAGTTTGAATTTTAAAAGTAAAACGCAAATGACGAAAAAGACCGAAAAAGAAAGAGGACGCGTAGCACCGCTACAACTGTAACTGTATAGGTTAGTAAACTAAACACAAACTGTGAAAATATGAATAGTTACGTGGTGAGAAATTTTCATCAGTTTCTAGCGGTTACTTTTAAAAGCTAAGAAAATAGCTCTTAAAATTTCAAAAATTGAGCTCCATATAACGTGTCTTTTAGATGATACTGTTGTTGTTTATTACACGGTCCGCTGAGTGTTCTAAGGTCCATATTCCAGTAACGTTTTATATTTACAGCAAAACCCGAGAGGGAATTAAAATTGAGCACAGCGTTTCGCCACGCTACTAAGCACCGACAATGAAATGTATTGTAAAATGTAACGTTATCGTTTTGCGGCGGGAGACATTGTAAGTTTGCGAAACGGAACTAAAATGTTACCCTAGAGAGCTTTGAGTGTTAATACGTAGCTTTGGCGTAGTTGATCCTTGCTACGGCGGCGTAGCGATCGTAGCTATGTATGTCAATACTACACCGAAAAAAGTTGCAATGCAAGTTGCAAGTTGTTGCAAGTTGTTTTGTTATATGAACCAAATATAATGTGTTAGTGAAATAACGCAAGACTTATTATCTAGAAGATTAACTACGCTTCAAACTTGACCCCACCGAATGAATACCAAAGAAGCAAAACTATACCATACGACAACGGTACAATGATGTTTTATATGACTCGGTTTGTAAGAACGTTGAAAGTTAGCTTCAATGTACAGCAGCGACATCATCTGCCTGTCTGTCGTCGTCGTCATCTGTCAACATTAGGTGCCATGTTTTAGCGGGCTTTGTTAGACGTTACTCTTCTAGACTATAGATATATAGATATATAGATATTAGTTGATTCAGCCCATGAAACTGAACTATTTTTGGCAAATTGACTCGAATTTGAATTAGGAAAAGTTCCAGAACAATAGTTGTTCAGTTTCATGGGCTGAGTTACTATTCGAGAGGTTTTGCGTGATTTCTCTAACACGTTGTATTACGAGTGCCTACTTAACAAAATCATTGGTCTTGCAAGTGCAAGAACCAAAGTTTTGATAAATATTGTCAATTTATTTTTTATAGTGTAGCAGTTTATATCACATTTTTATTAAGTTTATAATAGTCCCAAGAAAAGAATCTTTAACTTTAAACATATTTGCACCACAACAAAACATGCTTACACAAAACATGCTTATACTTAAGCTTTACCTGACAGTTTCACGAACGTTTCTATCTCTTTTGCACACATTGAACTTCTATCTTGTTTATCTGCTTCTACAAAACCGCTTACAGCCCACGAACTATAATGCGCTGCAAAATGCCTTACCACCCCCTCCCCCACCCTTCCTTTCAAAACCTCAAAATTCATAAGATTACCCCCATCCTTCTTTCTTTCGTATAAAAAAGCTTTACTAAAGCCAAAAACGTCAGTTCCACCATAAACCAGGAAAGCAGGAAGCCACAGCCGCCATAACGAGTAGATATATCCTTATATCCTATAAACTCTACTTTGCCAAAATTTACACCAGTTACCTTGAATTCCGGACGCTGCGCCAGTATTTTCTCGCCAAAATACAAAACCATTGGATGGTTTCACATAAGACGACACGGACGACGAAAATAACTATATAGAGCTGTTACAACCATTCTAGGTCTTAAGACATCTTGTGTCTCCGATCGATCTTGCCACTTAGGTAAGGAATCACGTAAGCGCGAGACCTCCTAATTGATAATATCGTATCGTTTGATCGTAGTAAAGCTGGAAATTAATTCAATCTTCTTCATCGTGTAGGTTGTAAAGCTGACAACTGACCTCACAAATCGTGGTGACAATGTTAAAGGCCATTGTTTTGGCTCATGGGTCTAATGGAATCACGTGCATTCTGAAGCACGGAATCATCTTTCTTTTTGGACCAACAGGTGATTCAACATGCATTAGTTCAATGAAACCGTTAAATGGAGAACTGTAATTTGCACAAGAACAGATGTGCTTTGGCAAATTACAGTCTAAATAAACAATACATCGTCCTAATTGTCTCCACATGTAGTTTGGATAAGTGTTTAGATTTCGAGATCCAAAACCTTAGGTTATAACAACTCTATTAATATATTTTTGTCGTAGGTCTTTTCTTAAGACAAAATCGCGCATTGTGAAGACCATTGTTGGTGAGCCACATCGTAATGGCAAAAACTGTAGCGCTCACCCTGTCGACTCCTGAATAATATATGATTAGCAGCCAGGGTACGTAGACTCGTGCACTTACCCCGCAAAAGACAAAGATCAGCAAGAAAAGTTGCTGTTTTTCGTAATTCAGTTTTATTTGTAATTTCGTTCGATGTACATTGCTTGATCACGTTAACAGATCAGGATAAGAGTAATGAGCGGTGACCTTGGATGTGACAGTATCCCTAACAGCCTAATTTATAGATCTTAAGCAGCTCAATTAGTATTGACACTAGGATTTGTAAGTTCTACCTGCTTTACTACCTGACTGGCTACACGTTATAACCGAACGATTAAAAATTTTGAAATAGACAGCAAATAAAAAAAAGGATCAACTTTTTTTTTACTAAAGGTATCTTTTGTACTGGAAACTGACTGACGGGCAGATCAACGCAGAGCCAAAACTAATCTTATCTGACTAATCCCTGTTTCAAATAACATTGAAAAAATCTTTCATAGGACACATTTCCAGACACCATGTCAATCTCGATTAGCTAACAAGTGTGAATCACGAATAACCTTTATTCTGCCATATAATTTTTTTGTCTTTTTTCCAATGTTATTTGAAATGAAGTATAATATTATAAAAGCGAAAGTTTGTATGTATGGATGTATGGCTGTTTGTTACTCTTTCACGCAAAAACTACTGGACGGATTGAGATGAAATTTGGAATAGAGATAGTTTGTACTCTGGATTAACATATAGGATACTTTTTACTGAAAATCTTACACATTGCGAGCGTAGCCGCGGGCGGACTGCTAGTGAGTCTATAAACATGAAAATGCAGCAAGTAGTTCTTTGGACATAGGTAAGAAGGGTAAAAACTAAGCAGAGATTTTTAGAAGTTTCTTCTCTAAGGTAAAAAACTCCGTCATTTTAAACAAAAACCAAGCGGAAGGTTTCCTAGCCAGGTTGGTTAAAAAAAATAAAAATGAAATGAATCGTCAATGGACATGAAACAAAACTGTCGCCAAATAGCGACACAATGTGATTCTTGCTGGGAGCTCAACCTATATTTGCTCCGGAGAGCCCTGCTGGAATATATGATGACTTTGAAGATATATGGCCAACGTAAACTTTTCTTTACAAACTTTCTTTCTTTAAGTATTTTCTGTATCAGCAGTTTAGTTTTTTCTTCCTAATAATATAATCCATCTATTATCTACAGAATAATAAAAAATCGGGCTGTCTGTATTATAATAAAAGCTTGATAAGGTTATATTTACCCACCCTTGGGCCACCCCATGTTTTCGTGTAATTAAGGCTATTTTAAAAAACCCTCTGGTGTATAATAGTAAGATGGCACGCTTTTGAATTCTTGCCTTCGAAAACAGCTCTGACTGCCAGTTGATTAATTTAAAAATAATCCCATTCGATTTTCAAAACATTAAGCACGCTATTTTGTTTTCCCGCGAGTGACGTCACCCTTCCCGACCAAATCGGGCCAATCCGTATTTTCCGTTCATTCGTTTCGCGTTCGTTTTTCAAACTGGTACTGTTGTTCTATAGATTTGTTTGCCAGTTTTAATTGGAATTTAAAAGGTGCGCTTACACAAGCATATAAAGCGTTGTTAGTTGTATTAATTTATGAAAGTTTGTTTATGATAATGAAGTCTGGCTGAAGAGAAAAGTATGTAAATAAGAAACCTATTTTAGTTTTGAAAACAATAGTTGATCAATTGTTATTATGAATGTACTAGCAAAAGTTGTAAGTGGAATACAAGCAACGAATTATCTATACGCTTCAAACTTGACCCCACCAAATTAATACCAAAGGAGCCGGAAAAAAAAACTATACCATACCCTTCGATCACAGTCTGTGACCGAAGACCATACGCGGTACAATGATATTTTGTAAAAGCAACGTTGAAAGAAAGCTTCAACGTACAGCAACGACATCATCTGCCTGTCTGTCGTCGTCGTCGTCTTTCAAAATTAATTGTGCGAGTTAGGTGCCATGTTTTAGCGGGCTTTGCTAGGCGGTTTTTTCTTCTTGACTATTTGTAGTTCGTTGTATATAAGACAAAACATACTTATTACATTTGTTGATATAACTCCAGTGAACAATTACCCCTGACCTTTGATGGTTTACTTTCTAAAAATAGCTTAAATAAAATACTAATTAAATTCCACAAAGCCCACCCACGCGACTTTAATGTAGTCTACACAGTGACGTTAACTAATGATAAATAACAATTATATTCATGCTCATATTCCTAGTGGAGTTCGCAGTACTTTAATTGTTACAAACGAAAACCTCTTTAAACCACAAAAAAGGCTTATGAATTGTAAGAACGTAGCACACACTTATACTATCAACATTAAAATCTGCATGAAGAAGAATTAAAAATAGAGTCCTGTGGAGTTCCTTGGTTTATTAGAAAGTCAAAAAAATATCGATCAAATTTTAAATGTATAACGAATCATCTAACAAATTTTAAAAGACCAAAAGTTTTTTTTATCAAAGTTTCATAATCCAAATGTACGTGTGATCAAATGGACGACTGACCAAAAGTTCCTAGATCTAAGTGTGAAATACCAAATTATCACTCATTAAATTTCATTATCACAAATGGTTTAGTGCTCAATGTTTAAAATAAAAAAGTTAACTTAGTAAACAATCACCAAGTCATGCTTGCCTCACTGACTTGGTGAGGGCGGGTGCGAGCGTAGCGAGCACGGGAGTTCGGGGCACTCCGACATTAGTTTAGAAGGGGATGGCGGAGGGAGCTAGGCGAGCGAAGCGAGCCATACCCTTCGGAGTTAGGTTATCTTGTGACCGCCCATGCCTGCTTGCAGGCATGCCAAGTAGGATAAAATATGTAACATATTAGGATGAAATTTTTAATTATAATGCCGTTAAATTTTTGGTGCTTGTTTACTATTTCTGGGTTGTTCAGCGAATATTTTATCAGTAATCATTTTATTATTTATCATTTGTTCAATGGATCATTTGTTCAATGATCCATATGGCTTTAGGCCAATAGTCTATTAGATCTATTAGGTAAATGTTGATAACTTTGGTCAGTTAAACTTTTGTTCAAATGACCAATGTTATTTTGAACTTTGTTAAATGATTCGTTGTTCATTTAATATTTGATCGATACATTTTTGACTTTCTAATATGTAACCAGTTCCTTCTAGCACATACCTTGTGGTGAACGTGCCAGGCCAACTATGGATTTTTTTGTTGAAATATAACCAAAATTTTATTTAATAAAGGTATTTAGGAACTTTTCTGCCTAAGCGACCGTCAGTTCTATCTACGAGCAATATTAAATCCCACTACTAAAGCGCCCAAAAAATCATAATAAATTTTTTATTTCACCAGTTTTTCTCACGTAACTTACATTATAATAGTAACTATAACAAGAAGGTAATAATATTATTATTTATGTCACAGCATGCCATTATGATTCACAGGCCGTAGCGACCGACAGACGGAAATGAAGCTAGCGGCTAGCTCGAAGCTAAGAGGGCTATTTATGAATCCCTCATTTGCGAATCGTAAGCGAAAATTTTACGGCTACTATTCGTATTCGTAAATACTATAAGGTTTTATTTTTTGCCAAAACTAATAAATTACGTGTTCTTAGGCTTTAATTTTAAAATCGAAGCAAGAACAAAGGTACCATACAATTTTTAAAACGGGTTTAAAAAAATAAATGGTAGTATATCCCATCGAATTTCCACACAAACTTCCTCAATTCAACCCCTTATGTGTTTTTTTTTTAATTTATTATTTATTGTACACAATAAAGTTGGGATGGGGAGCTTTCGGCAAGCTCTCCGACGTACTCAAGGCGAAGAGGGTCCCTCTCAACCTCAAACGTCGCATGTTCGAGCAATGTATCCTCCCTGTGATGGTATATGGAGCCGAAACTTGGACGCTCACCAGGCAACTGATACATCGTTTGCAAGTTACTCAAAGGGCTATGGAGAGAGCTATGTTGGGTATTACGCTTCGCGATCAGGTACGGAATACCGAAATCCGTAGAAGAACTGGACTAACCGACATAGCAGAAGTAATAGCCAAAAGAAAGTGGAGGTGGGCAGGCCACATATGTCGTAGGTCTGACAGTAGGTGGGGGAGGAAAGTGCTGGAGTGGAGACCACGGACTGGGCGCAGAAATGTGGGAAGGCAGCCCGCGAGATGGACTGACGATCTGACGCGAGTTGCGGGGAAGGATTGGATGCGGAAAGCACATGACCGCGCAATGTGGAAATCTTTGGAAGAGACCTATACTCAGCATTGGGTAGTCATAGGTTGAAGAAGAAGAAGAAGACAATAAAGTTAACAGAAAATGATCACATAGAAAAACGACACAACAGGCACTGCTTATTTCTAAAGAAACATCTAACAGCAGACCTTATTTTATTACCCCTTGGTCGTATTTCAATGCTATATTTAAGGATCTCTTGTACGAAATTTAATGTATTTTGATCAAGACCTATAACAGTACACTAGCACCGAGCGCTCAGTATAAGCCAGCCAGTATAATTTCGTCGAGACGACACCTTCGGATCAAATTCACACAAGAATTTCAAAAATAGAATCAAAATGTAATCCAGCCAGTATTACCACTCAAGAATTTGAAAAATGGAACATTCAGTGTCTCTAGCTATGTAAACCAGCCAGTACGAGTATTGTCACACAATAATTTCAAACATGGAACGTTCAGCTTCTCTAGCTACGTAAACAAGCCGGTATAAATTATTATCTATCGCACAAGTATTTCAAAAATGGAACATTCAGCGTTTCTAGCTATGTAAACCAGCCAGTATTATTACGCAGAGATGACGCCGCCGTCAGATAATGGCGATTTGTTACACAGATACAATGGCGACGAGGCGGATTAAAATTAATGTAGCCGACTGAACATGACACACTGTCTAGATCTGTCCAGCAGAGCGAACTAATTATCAAGCCTAGTTTATCATCATCGTGTGGGTTTTAAGGTCGACAACCGACCTCACAAACCCTGGTGTCAGTGATATAGAGCCGCCAAAGGCCACAGACTTGGTTCATCTCATGTAACGACTAGATAGTAGCCGGGACCAACGGCTTAGCGTGCCTTCCGAAGCACGGAATCATCTTTCTTTTCGGACAATCAGGTGATTCAGCCTGCAATGTTCTAAAGAAACTGGAGAAAGTCTCACAAAGAGATTTTTGCTTGACAGTGTCCCCACCGGGAATCGAACCCGGAACCTCTGTAATGGGCAACGCGTGGTAGGTTGTAACTTTGTTATTTTACCAAATTAGTTTATTTTGTTTCAATTATTAGATGTATACTTTTTCTACAGATCATTTAAAAATGTATTTGAAAAACATTTGTTCTTGTAGGTCATTTTATGATAAGTTTTATGATTAGATAGAGATAGCAAATGCGCGTTACTCGAAGAGTAAAAGAGACAACAGATTTGCAAAATACGATGCTCAGTGTCTGCTACCCTAACGATTTTGTTACCTGTTCTGTTGGCGTACCACAAGGAAGTGTACTAGGGCCTGTATTGTACCTTTTATACACCTGCGACATGCCAGAACTAGAAGACAACACCATTGCAACATTTGCAGATGATACAGTCATATTGGCCACAGGTGTCACACAAGAAGTAGCAGTGGAAAAAGTTCAAACAGCTGTAAATAATCTACGACTGGACAAAAAAATGGCGAATAAAACTTAATCATTCCAAATCTTATCATGTAGATTTCACATATAAAAGGCCGAACTATCATCCGATTTACATAGGTAACAATGTCATACCGTACGAAAATACAGCCTAATATCTTGGTATGATATTAGATGCAAAACTTCGCTGGAGGCTCATGTTAAAAAGAAACGTGATGAGCTGGATTTACACTATAGAAATATGTACTGGCTAAATGGAAAGTATTCTTCATTGTCTGTACGCAATAAAGTACTTCTATACAAACAAATCCTCATGCCTGTGTGGACTTACGGTATTCAGTTATGGGCTTGTACGTTCAGATGATACAAATATTTCAAAATAAAGTACTAAGGGTCGTAAATGCTCCTTGGTACATAAGAAATGACGACAAAGAAAATAAATAAGGAGCAAGGGTAAATATAACACTGGATTATTTAATTTGTCTTTATTATTTATTTGTGTTTAAATTGCTTCAGGAGGCGAGAAATGGTTTTATAAACCGCTTTTGTGACAGGAAATTGATATTTTCATTAACTTATTTTCGAAGTCTCCTGAAGGTTAAATTGGTGTAGCGGGATTCAGTTAAGCCCTCTGAACCTCCTTACATGCTCAGTTTCCTCCGATCGATTCCAACTGTTTCTAAATCCAACCCAAATTATTATCATAATTTTTTTGCAGCGCGTATTTCACTGTGTGAGTATAGACAGCGATAGATTGTGAGCGAGTTAGCATGCGAGCGGACGCCATTTTCAGATCTATTCTTTATCTGCACGGGTTATAACTCTTTTTTTATTACTTACTTTTTATTGAAAATTAGTTTAGCTGGTTATACGCTCTGATCGGATCAAGTTAAGTGTTTCATAAGATGGTGTACTTATTTAAGAAAAACACACAAATTGTATGTCTGTAAGACTAAGTAGGATTTTCTCTTTATTTTTAATTCTTTAATTTTAAGGAGGACTTTTTCATATGAAAATGCCACGCGATTCCCATTACGGAGGTTCCGAGTTCGATTCCCGGTGGGGACACTCTCAAGCAAAAATCTCTTTGTGAGATTTTCCCCAGTTTGGTTAGGACATTGCAGGATGAATCACCTGTTTGTCCGAAAAGAAAGATGATTCCGTGCTTCAGAAGGCACGTTAAGCCGTTGGTCCCGGCTACTATCTAGTCGTTACATGAGCCAAAGTGGCCTTTGGTGGCTCTATAACACTGACACCAGGGTTTGTGAGGTCGGTTGTCGACCTTACAATCCACACGATGATGATGATGACATGCATGGTTTTTTTAGAATCTAAATTTAGCCTGCTGTATATATTTATATATTTATTGTAATGTTTGCATGCTATTATGATTTTAGCAAAACATGAATGCACCTATTATGTGACATACCAGCCTTATACCATGTTTTTCGCACATAATAGTACATTACGATACAAGGATCGTAGGTGGCATATTACAAACGAGGTGACATTTGTGAGCCCGAGCCGCAGGCGAGGGTTTATAATGTCACGAGTTTGTTATAAAACCTAAGATCCGTGTGTTGTACGACGTTTTTCAATACACCTGTGAGAAAACTAATACTAAATAATTAAATTGAAATGGTGAAGAAAGGTACATACATAGTACCCTACAAAAGCTATGATACTACAGGTAAAATGGATCATGTAGAAGTTGTAAAAACTAACCTTTATTATATCGCGCCCAGTTTGAGTATCCTTACTTTTCACATTTATAATTATATATTATGAACACTAAAACACTCATAAAACAACATTCAATGTAAAACAATTAAATGAAAATTTTACAAACTTGGCGCCAACTACAAAACGATTAGTATGTTTCTTTTTTATAAGCATAATTACGGAGAAAAGGCTGCGACGGACATTCAGCCTCTACGAATTGATTCTTTGTTAAATCAAGATAATTTTATTTTTACTGGCTGATAATATTTTTTATACAATGAAATGTGACCTGTAGAGGAAAACAGCTTCAGCGTGTAAGCTGGCAAACCCCATAAGTCCGTCATTTTTTAAAATTTTCAAAAATTGACTCGACAAAAAATATTGACTAATTTATCTAACCTGCTCACAAAATTCCACGAGAATCGGTTGAGAAACGCGACCTGTAGTGTGGAACAAACAGACGGATGGACAGACAGACAGATAGACATACAAAAGCTATTTTGACCAAGCTGAAACAGAGACGCTTCGCTCGCTCGGTTAATTAGTGCCTATAAACTAATTTCCATTACACCACTACTGTTTTGTAAAAAAATATTCAATTTAAAATTTAAAATTGTTTATTTTTATTTACAAATAAAAGAATTGACCCAAAAACGCTGGGACAAAATTAACAAAGGACCGTTGCGAAAGCGGGACGTGGATAAATGGCGAGCCGCACCGCACTCGCCCCCTGGCGATCAATCAGTGCAATTGGCCACGCTGAAATAAGAAATGCTAGAATACACAACGAAGACAGAATGAATAATTGTGTGTTTAGGTATGCAGAGAAAATGGTATAAACCATGAAGGAATAAAAAATTTTACGCGCCCCCATGGAGTAGTAATTATGCCTATTTTGTATCGAAACCTATGCGGCTGCTCAGAGGGGTGGGAGGGTAGGTGGAAGCGGGAGACGGGGTTTGTCTTTTAACTCCATCACACATCTTCGAATACGTTACGTTAGAAAAAGATAGAGACATTCATGTTATGACATGCCCAATTAAAAACAAAATATCAATAAAGTACGACATTTATTTGTCCTTATTGGACATTGACTTTATAAAACGGTATGGACAGGAACTACCTACAAAAAAAACGTGCCCAATGTGTTACATAAAATGGCGTCTTTTTAAGGGATGCCAAAAAAATGTCGACAATTGTTTACACTAAACAACCAACAGTTTGACAGCGCATGTACCAAAGACTTGTGTGAAATAAAATGGCGGATGTGGCACGCGCGCCCAAAAACTTGACGTCATGCAAAAAAATTGCCAGAAACTTGAAAACAATAAATATGTTTAGGTCTTTCTTACAACGGCGTTGTCTATTAGATGAAAAGAGACAAACATATATTTTATAGTGTTATGTCGAAAATAATAATACTTGTATAATTTATTGTAGCTATAGTACAATAGTTCCTGTCCATACCGTTTTATAAAGTCAATGTTATTGGATGTAAAAAACACTTGGCTTAAAGGTCTAGTAACCGGACCATAAATTAAAAAAAAAAAAAAAAGATGTAAAAAACAAGAAACTTCATGGTTGCTGAATTTGAAAATAGTGATGTGATGTGAGGGCGGGCGCGTACAATTTTTCTTCCTTCATGGTTTAAACCTTATATAAACCTAATGGGATCATTTTGTTTCTGTCGCGCGGTTTTTATTTTTTTTGGCAGCAAAGGAGCTTGCTTCCAATGATATGTTGGAGGTCACAGTATCGTCAGAAACAGGTTGTAATTTTATTGTTACCTCAAAATGTTGTACATTTTTTATGCTGAACTGAAAATACCATAACGCTGGTAAAATTTATACATTTTCAAATCACAGATTTAAAAATTCTTGAAATAAATAGCATATACATAGCATAGACAACTTTCCAAAAGTCATAATTTAACTTTTGAATTTTAATTTAAAATCAGTCAGACAATTAATTTGTATGATGAGTATTTTTGAGACATTGAAAAGTCCTAAAACAAAAGTGGTCGAGATTTCGTGCATTCTTCACCTAGACGTATTTTTATGACTATTATTGTATGAAAATATCAATCAATCAATCAGCCTATTGCAGTCCACTGCTGGACGTAGGCCTCCCCAAGGGCACGCCAAAGCGCACGATCACCCGCTTTCCTCATCCAGCCACCACCAGCGACCTTTCCTCAGAAGAAGAGTACATCCGGCACAAGAGTACATTCGGGAAGAGAAATCATCCGGCAGAGGACCAAGGTGGTTGATTTGGTCCAGAAGTGTAGCAAGCTGAAGTGGCAGTGGGCTGGCCACGTCTGTCGCAGGACCGATGAGCGTTGGAGCAGACGGGTTCTCGAATGGAGACCGCGTCTCGGGAAACGTAGTGTGAGACGCGCCCCCCTGCCAGGTGACGTGATTTTTACCGTGGAAAAAATATGATTGTGAAAAAAACTTAAACAGAATAACAGAACTCCTGTAAAAGAAAACACAGTGATTGACCTCGATTCGGGATGTCACGCTCTAATCCTTAATTTAAGTTAGTCCGTCCTTTTTACCTTTTAAAGATTGAAAAGGGACAGAAGATGGCCATCCTAATATTAGAGCTGTCAAACATCGAATCTGAACCTTATGGCCGTGTCGATTGCACAATTTTAGAGAGCACTTAAAACATGCGACTTAAAGTCTCTTAAACTGACAGCTATGCCCTTATTTTAGGTTATCATTCGTTCAAATGAATATCATTCGTTCATCGCCTCTCTTTTATTGGTCATAAGAACGAAAAGGATAGCTGGATTTCAAAATTAGAATTAGAGCATGACATCCCGAATCGAGGCCATTGTCAAACTAATCACAAGCAAACTGAAAGAAGCAATTGAATACAACATATTTTCCTTATTCGAGATTGGTCATCAGTTCGTGAGGCCGGAGACGGACGGAAATGGACGGTTTATTGGTTACCTCCTTTGTTGGACGAGTCTGGACAGATTGTAAGTAACAATGTGATCAAAATAAGATCCTATTCTGCCTACTCGTGGAACCAAATTGCAAATGCCACGTTGCGTCATTTTGATTTGACGTATACGTTGTTATGTCTAGACAGGTCTAGACATTGTGTCCGTATATATATATGAACCTTTGTGTGTTTGATTTGAGACCCGATTGAGTTTACCTATATCAAAGGTTAACAAGCACCTTTGTGATTCGTGGCGTGGCGCGTGGCTGGCATACGCAATTACACGTCACTCGCACGCCACGCAACGCCACGCAGCACGCAGGCGGTGAGCAGCTTGTCTTTGACCAACAATAAACATGTTCCACAATACTAATTCTGTGACAATATACAACGTGTTACTAAAATAACGCAAAACCTCTCAGCAGCAACCTGAACAACTTTTGCACCAGAAGTTCAACAAAATCTGAAAAAAAAAGAAATACCTTTCATACAAACTGATCAGCTGATCGAGTCAATATATAAAAAAAAAAACAAAAACAAAATAAAAAGAACCCTCTCTCTCTTTCTCTCTTCTTTTTCTTTGTATTTAAAAATGTTGTGGAACAAAAGTTGTTCAGTTTCATGGGCTGACCACCCGAGAGTTTTCGCGTTCGTTATTTCGCTAACACGCTGTACTACTTCTAAGATAATATTTTTCCATTACTGGGCAAAGACCTCCCCTTTCTTCCCTTCATCAACAGCTTATATAATATATCCCCACCGAGGGGCTCGAGCCTACCCTGAATTAGGGCCTTAGTCGACCACGCTGGCCCAATGCGAGTTGTTCGACTTCACACAATCTTTGATTTTCTTCGCAGGAGTGTGCAGGTTTCATCATGATGTTTTCCTTCACAGTAAGAGCGTCGAATAAACGTACATATGAATTAGAAATTCGAAAACACATTGTGGAGATCGAACCCGCGTCTTCCGGACGGCAGGCAGCGGCCACTAAACCACCGACGCTCTCTCTTATTCCCTTCAGTGGAACATATTTAAATAAATAAGCAGAAATTATAATAGAAAACGTCGTAAGTACCTATTTTTATAATTGCAGTTGAAATAGGGTATTTACATAATGAATATTTTAGTATCAGTATCATACATAAATAACTACAAAATTACTCATACTTATAAAGTGTGTATGTTGGAAATTACATATTAAAATTACAGTGAACTACTGTGTGATATAAATTACTCCAGCTTAACAAACATGAATTCCTGGTATTGCCAAAATTACCTAAACACTAGGATAATAAAACCCCAATATTCCCCAGTCTAATTTGACAGAGACAATTCCTAGAGATAAACAATTCGATACGAAATATATACAATAAAATAAGATACAACGTATCGTGCAATAAATGAGCGCGATCACAAATATAATGGAGACTGCAGACATGTCGGGGTTAAGGCAGTATCATCAACAGTTTACGTCCTGGCTCCATTGTCATGCTTTGCTACACTGGAGATTCTGTCTTCAAGATTCAAGTTTACTATACGTAGTAAATAACATTCAGGTTTCAAGTAAAGCAGGTTGTCAATTCGTTAGTAATTATGCGTTTAGCGATAACTTTTTAAAACGCCATCCATTTTTTTTTTTATTTATCTATAGATTTGGTCAAGATTTGACAATGGAATCCATGAAAAAATATGATATCTTCTATATGTACGACATTATATAGGCCAATAAAGCTTATTTTTGCACGTTTTAAATTCTTAAAGTCATTTTATTAATATTACGCTGCCTTAAAAATAGACTGCCTCTTTTGATGTAATTTTGTTTATTAACTCTCGTAAATTTTAATACGCTTATTATGTTGACTGTACTCATATGCAAATATATGCTACAATGCCTACACTTACAATGGTTTAACTTCAATGGGGTGTTTTGGCCAGATTCCAATGAAGCCGTTGCATTTTCCTCTCTTGCGACTTTTAGGCTTCACAAATTAAGTTAAATTACATAAAGGGGGTGTCACGAAAACGACTTTCAAAAAGATTGCTGCATCATCTTTGTTTATTAAAACTGCTGTCTAGTGTTCGGATCTAAACGCTGGACGAAACACATTTTTCCACATAGAGCTCGGTGGTGGTAACAACATAGTGCTGCATTTACACGAGGCCGTTTGCCGAGCCATTCCACTAGGCCATGTAATTTTTTGTCATTTTGTATTATTACAGAACAAAGTTTTCTGACGCGCGTTGCCGATCGACTTTTGTTCCTCTGGGACTACGGAATCTAGGTCCGGCCATTTTAGTAATCTCTCGACAATCCGTCAAATAAGAATACAAAAAAATAATAATTTTATTAGTGCAGATGAGGACTAAGAAGACGGGCCGTTGTCCAAGGCATTGTACAGGTCTTCGCGACATCTGGTTGTGTAACATGCAGGCAGGATATTAGATGATCCATCTTTTTATAAGGAAGACCACACAGACACGCATAATCTGAGCTATATTGGGTCTTTAGACCAGTGATGGGTAAAGCACGGCCCGCCCGAAGGATTTAATCCGGCCCGCCTACGGTCCTTCGAAACCCCTGAATAGTATATGGCCCGCAATGATTATATTTTGACAGTCCAACAATTAAAAAGTAGAACAATATTAGTAGTATTTAATTACTAATAGATGCGTAGGATGCCAACTTACTGATGAAAACCTTTTCTCGCTGCTGAAAGTCGAACCTGCATTATAAATTACGGCAAATCAAAAACAGTTTCATAGTCTCATGTAAACGGTCCGCAGCTAGGGTCGCTGACGGACGGCCATCTTGTCGGTTATAATGTAACTGCAGACAGCGTCGACCGTACGGCCATTCACTCTCACATAGTTATAGCACTGAGCCAATAACAGTATCATACAGTTATTAGACCGGGAGCCCACTGCAAAATACCTTGCGTTATATAATAATATCAACAATCAATTTTTTTTAATTTTTTTTATAGGAGAACCAACAGTTATTAAAAGTGCAATAGGTAGCAACATAGCAACTTAAAAACCAATTAAAGGTTCCCACAAGTAGAGACATAGTACAATATAACAAATTGAGACTTAACAATTAACCAACAAGTAAGTTACATCTAGTAGGAAACATTATACAGGTAAATATACGTACTGTAGCATCGGGCCTCGTTGGTCCGAGTGCTATGTAGTTTGATACTGGCGATAGTATTCTTTTTGCAATATGTTCGTTCTCTTTTTAACTATTCAGTTTAGAAAGAGAACGATAGAAACTTCAGACGGGCTGGGGCCGTGGAAGTTTGACGTACTCATCTGCCGTCCGCCGTCGAGTGCGGACCTTAGTATTATTTCTAGTGCTAAAGTTATAAACAGTGCGTTTAAGTTATAAATAAAGTATCGTGTTATAAAAGTGTCTTTTATATTTAAAGTAGCGAGTTGTAGCCAAGGAGGCTACAGCCGTTACAGTGGTGGAGACACCCAGACCTGGTACGCGCCCCCAAACACACAGAATTAATAACTGATTCTAAAGAGGAACTGTTATATTATCCCTCACCCTCTTTGAAGTGAGAGTGACAGCGGATAGAAGATTGCTGAATAGTTCTAGAATAGAACAAAAAACAAAAAGAAAATTGTTTGAAATAGAAGTGGAGAATACCAAGTAAGTGAAGAATATTAAATAAATAAGTGGAGAATATTAAACGATTATGGAGTCTATCACATGCTTCAATGGCTTTCGCCAAGATTCTGAGGAATTCTTCAAACGCTTCAATCGATTGGCAGTCCTCAAGAAATTGTCACAAGAAGAAAAGATGGCAGTGATAAGCACGTATTTGCAGGGGCCGGCTCTTTCTTTCTACAGAACGATAGAATCCCAGGCAAAAACTTATGAAGAGCTGGAGAAATTATTCAAGGAGGAATTCCCACCTCAGGAAAACTACGAGGAGCTTTTTTATCATGCCAAACAGGAGAATAAAGAAGACGTGCTATCCTACTTTTATCGCCTTCAGGAGTTGGCTACGAAAGCAAAGATTGTTGGAGACGAGAAATTCATTAATCAATTTCTGAAGACTACAGAAGGCTTTTACAAACACAAGTTGGTGGCCTCAATATATAGCACCAAAAAGGAACTCAGGAAGATGATTGACCAATTAATGATGATTTACGGCCCAAAGGAAGCAATCTCACCTACGCATCTGCCATTAGGACTGGAAGGTTTCAGTCGGCCAATGGGCGTACTGCATGATCCCCATTTGGCTCAACCAAGCGGCTCTGCGGGTGAACGGCAGTTATACACACCGCCCAGGTGGGCGTACGGAACGCCATCTGCACGGGGAGAGGTAGGGGTACTCCCAGCGGGTATCCCTCAGGTTAGAAATCTAGATGCAGCGAACGTGGAGAGGCCACGCTATGCACCGGCTTCTTCTGCTCCTGGTACTCCAGTGCGCAGAGAATACAACTTAAGACCGAGGGTAAGGTTCGACCAGTCACAAGATTTCCGGCGGCAGAATTCGGGAAACTCCAGGCGGCTGCCCTAAGCGCCACGAACGAGGCGGCCGAGAGACGAGTGGCGACATCGTCGGCAGGGTCGCAGACGGAAGACATAGATTTTAAGCCTATATCTTTGAATAATGTTAAAGTTAGGCCCATAATAAAGATTATTTATAAGAATTTTTCTTTTCCAGCTTTAATAGATTCTGGCGCGAGTGTGTCGTGCATTAATTCATCTATTATTATGGATGACCCTTTTGAAAAAGAAGCGGTATTTTTGCATTCAGTCAACGGACAGAGACTTTCTTCCCTAGGTAAAATAACATGTTCCTTTCAGATAAATAACGAGCAATACTCGTCAACCTTTGTTGTTGTTAAGGATCTTGCTTGTTCCGTTATTTTGGGGCAGGATTTTTTGTGTTCTCATGGAGGAATAGTTGATTTTTCTTCGGCGAGAATAATTTTGGGGAAAAGTGCAGTCGATTTTGTTTCCGATGACAGCATGTCTTTTATTTTCCAGTCGGCTGTCAGCTGCGATGAAATTTGTACTTCGTTTTTTGAAAGTGACGTCGAACAAAAGTCTTCTTCGATAAGGGTCGACTCACACTTATCGAATTTGTCGCTACGTGATTATATCCATTTTGTATCTTTGGATGATAGTTGTGAATTCAATATCAATTCTAAGGAAGATTTTATTGTAGGTTCCGATTTAGATATTAACGATAGGGAGGTTTTATTAGGTTTGTTGGACCGGAATAAGGATAGGTTTGCCTTTGACTCTTCACAGTTAGGACGGTGTGACATCGTGGATGTGGATATAGAAACCTTGAACGAGCAACCCATTTCTTCGAGGCCTTATAGAGTTTCTCCGGCACAGAGGGAAATTATTGATAAACAGGTGGAAGAGATGCTTCGTCTTGACGTTATTGAAGAATCTAACAGTTCTTATGCGTCGCCGGTGGTGTTGGTGAAGAAACCAGATGATTCTTGGAGGTTTTGTATCGATTATAGGCGTTTGAATAAAATCATCGTTACAGATAACTATCCTATTCCAGCTATAGATGATCTCATTGGATATTTGGCGAATGCTAGGTATTTTGTAGTTGTAGCATCGGGCCTCGTTGGTCCGAGTGCTATGTAGTTTGATACTGGCGATAGTATTCTTTTTGCAATATGTTCGTTCTCTTTTTAACTATTCAGTTTAGAAAGAGAACGATAGAAACTTCAGACGGGCTGGGGCCGTGGAAGTTTGACGTACTCATCTGCCGTCCGCCGTCGAGTGCGGACCTTAGTATTATTTCTAGTGCTAAAGTTATAAACAGTGCGTTTAAGTTATAAATAAAGTATCGTGTTATAAAAGTGTCTTTTATATTTAAAGTAGCGAGTTGTAGCCAAGGAGGCTACAGCCGTTACAGTACAAATAAACAGCATTATCAACAAACTTTTCAACCTATCAATTATTCTTCTAACGCACCGGACAAATGCTCAGTAATTTTCCGCCTTACAGATTCCACACTGACACTGAATAAATCCAAATCAAGCTTGGTAAACAGTGAATTACAAGTCTTACTTGTGCGCACCATGAATGAATATCAATGGCCCGTTACAGTCCACTGCTGGACTATGAGCTTCCTCCACTTAAGTGGCGGGTTTTACCATAATCTCCACGCTTGGCAGGCGGGTTGGAGATCGCAGATTAAAAGGTTACTGTATCAGAGAGCGCTGCTGCCCGTTCCCTGTTCAATGTGTAGTCCCTAAGTCGCCTCTTGCTTCCCGTGGGTGTCGTATATAATATTAATAAATATTTATTTAGTTCTCCACAGGCAATCTTAGATTACGAAGGTACGTGTGAGGACTGGTGCCTGAAATAGACGGTGGTCTGTGCTTCAGGTCACCAGAACCCCAGGTGTACTTCCCCTGTAAAATTATGGCTTAGCTAAGTATTGGTTGTGTGTGTTTTATATAGGAGAGTAATTTAGAAAAAGAAAAATATAGGACTACTCGATATAACACAAATTGATATGAGGGTTAGAAATAGTAAATATGTCCTTATCTCTCAATATAATTTATTTGTATTTTACTAAAGCTTTCGTAGTTATGCAAGCCGTGGCAAGTTGTGCCGCGACCGATCAAGAGCTTCTAAGGCTACTAAGTGAGGGCTATGAGTAGTTCTATTATCTTACAACGTAAGGTTTCTTGCAGTGGGCTCCCGGTCTATACAGTATACTGGTAGTTACTGTGGCAGTTACTAGATGCGAGTGTACACTTTTACAGTTAAAGTTGAAACAGCAAATGCTAGATCGTAATTGGTTGCATTATTTTTGGATTGTCGTGTTCGTAAAATTCTTCGTTCACGCTTTATAAGTTATAAAAATACATTTGTAATGGTAGCGTACCGATTTTTGATACAATGTATGATATTGTTACGAAATGGTCTTACCAGTGTTACCTCGTAGTGCGAACTTAGAGTAACAAATAAAAAGTTACGCTAACAATCTTTATAAATATGTGATTGGTTGACCAAAAAGGGACCTGGAAGGATTGGAAACCGTTATTTTTTTTGAAATTTTGAATCTGTGATCTTTTAGCTTTGTTATGGTCTAACCAGAATATTTTTAGGTGCCGTAGTTTTTTTTTAATTGAAAAACAACTAAAAAGTTTTTTTTTAATGCTTTTATGCATTATTGAAACTCGCATTACAGTATTTATATATTTTTTTTATTAAACTTTGAACATTGGAGACAACCAACTACTTCAAAAAGTGGCAAAATCTACGGCCTTACCCTTAAACTACAAATTTCTACTGAGGTTTCTTGTGTCAGACATGCCATATACCTATAAATACACTCATACACAACATCACCGCCCTTTTACTTGTAACTTAAACATTATTATTCTAGAACGAAATAACTACGTTCTTCATCTACGGTCTTACACTGTCAACTATTTTAATTCTGAAATAGTGATCTAATTTAGCAAACTTGGTTCTCTGAACTCAGACTTAGCGTCTAATAGTTCTGTAGCCTAGGGAATTATTTAGTTTTAGAGTAGTCTGCTGGATGTCGTTTTGAAAGATATAATATTTGTGTGAAACTACAATTCTTGTAAATCACTACACCGATTGGAATATTCTGCGTTTACACCTTCTTCTATCTTTTCTTAATGTACTCTGTTTATTTTCTTCTATGCAGTAAAGTATATTCTATTCTATTAATTTTATTCTAATAGATCAATAAATAAATTACTTGTTGCTATATGAACTGTATACCTGGTGAGTTATTTCATTTTAGAAATGCCTGTAATGTGTTTATTTTTTTATTTTTAATCCCCACATCTCCTCCATTAAAAAAAAAATCACATGGCGCAACGTCCGAATGTCAGTCAGTCAGTCAGTGGAGTCAGCCATACATTCGGAAGTTGCGGCAACTACGTTTGGCGCGAGGTATACTTACTATGAAGCCTTTATTCGCACAATATTCTAGTTATTATATAATTTTGTTAACGACCGACTATTAGATGTCCATGGGAATAGATTGTTTGAGTAGCAAACATTAATTTTATAAATGACAATATTTTATATAAAAAAGGAAACGCAAAAGATGCGATGACTGTGGAGTTTCTTCGGTTAGCACTTCTCCACAGATTCCGCCATTGTGTTAGTGAACTCACCCAAAAAAAAAGTAATGACGGATCTAAGTGATGTAATAACATCTTATGGAAATAAATAATTTTTGAATTTGATTATTGTTTTTGATGTGATTTTACTAACAGCTTGGCGACAGGCCTATAGCATAAGTTGGCTTTGTGTTGTTACTGTCTTGGTAATCAACGTCTTTGGAATGAACTTTGTATTTACCGTCTGGTTCCAAACTTGCATTTTGCTGTGTATTATACAATGCTAATTATACGCTGAATCTAGCTGCATGCAAGTATTATATCAAGTGAATCATTGCTTTTATCTTAATATTACTTACTATTGTAAATTACTTAAATTATTAGAATTCTGGCTAACTCTACTTTTTATAAAATTTATATTTTATTGGCATAATTAGTTTTTTTTTATTCAGAAAAACCAACAGCTATCATCATCATCATCATCTCAGCCTGTTAAAGTCCGCTGCTGAACACACTACACATACCCTCCACACTCGTTTATATACTTAGTTTAAACTCTGATGCAACTCAATTATTGTTTTGTATGCAACTTAGCAGACTATTTAACCATTAAAAACCATTTAAACCATTTATTTTACCACACACATATAATTCTGTATTATGTTATTATAAAGCGGAACGCTGATATCTACTACTGTATGACCACGAAGGCGGGCGTTAATTGCTACAACACAGTATTTGACTAACGTAGTTATTATCAGGCACCTTGCTAAATGTAAAACTATTGTTCCAATAAATATATTATTATTATTGTTATAGGCCTCTCCAATCGCACTCCAGCGCGACCAGTCCATAGCCACCCACCTGCATCCAACGAGACCCAGCGATCCTCACCAGGTCGTTGGCTAACATAAACAAAACAGCTATGACATAAACAAAAAAAATATCTAGGTTATGATAATAAAATCTGAATTAAAGTGTGATTAATTGATAGATTATTAATATAATTTTGTTAACTTCATTTTTTTACATTTTTATCAAAAAATATACCTTCAATCGGATGGACGGCAATTAAGACAGAAAACCCTCAACTAAAAGAAAAAGACAGACAATTTCTTTTAAATTTAATTAAGTTAGTTGTTTCTACACTTGAGGTTCGTTACAAACTTTAGACGTATCCATTTTGTCACTCGAAACTTGCAGGGGCAATGCCCTAACTTCATTAGTATGCAAGCAAAGTAAGTTCTTGGAAGTTTGGTTATCTTGTGTAAACCTAATTGTATGTATGTATGAATGTATGTACTCTTGCCAATGCGATCACTGAGGCACCAAGAGGCTCTATATAATACTGTACGTACATTATATGAAGTATTAGAATAACAGTCTTACTAACCTCCTATAACTGGAATAATAATAGCTTTGGATGGAGATGCTGTCAGCTCATACATTCTTACCGACATGCTTAAGGGATGCTCCCTTGAATTAGGGTTCAAGCCGCACCCCGCTGACCCAGTGCATATCGATCGATTCCACGCACTGCCATTGATTTTTTTCGCAGGCATGTAAAATTCATCTTGGTATTTTCCTTCACCGTAAGAGCGTCAAATAAACATGGCGTCTATAATGGATTTGAAATTGAAACGCATTGATACGTGGTGGGGTTTGAACCCGTGTCTCTTAGGTGAATAGCAGCGGCCTTAGGAACTACACCACCGACGCGACGCTCTAAATAGAGAATATGCATAAAAAAATATTAGTTTTTTTATAGTTCATCTGAAAGTATACATAAATAGAATACTGACAGTCAAAACAGAATTGAAATTGATCAAAAAACAAACTAGATAGGTACAACATTATTAAACAATATCTGTCCCTCTTACGAAAATAATATTATCTATGGTGGATGTATGGCCCGCGTGACAGAAATAAGAAATAGCTATGAACACATTCAGAAATTACACTTCAGCAAATTTTTCAGTACTTTTTAATCATTTTATGCATAAAACGATGCAGATTCCATATCACTTTACAGGTTTACAATATCTTTAAAATTGACGAAATAATCGTCTAGATACTTACCGTTTCCGCCCTGTAATATTATTCATAATCATTACGAGCTGTTGACGTGAGATGAAATTGTCGAGAAAATCCTTGTACATATTTTCAAACAAAATAAACATAGCAAAATAGTTCGTAGCTTAGTGTTGTTGAACTGAACAGACTAGAAGATTTCTGCAATCCCGTAGCAGATGTCAGCAGGGAAAGTGTTGAGCTATAACAAGTGCATTGCCCCCAGTTCGTTACTATTCAAGTGCAGTAAGTTGAGAGAAGTTTGCTTATCAGCTGGGAGTAGCACTGATCCCTTATGTAACAAGCACGGACAGAGTTATTGTCGCCCGTACCAAAGTGTTCTAGCAAATACCAACTTATTATAAGATACATACAGGGTGTATGTATGTAACCAAGTCTCCACATCTTCAAATTCAACGGCCCGTTACAGTCCACTGTTGGACTACGAGCCTCCTTCACTCAAGCCATTTCCATAATCTCCACTCTTGGCAGGCGGGTTGGAGATCGCAGATTAAAAGGTTACTGTATCAGAGAGCACTGCTGCCCGTTCCCTGTTCAATGTGTAGTCCCTAAGTCGCCTCTTACGACACCCACGGGAAGAGTAGGGGTTGGTGACAAATGTATTCTACTCTGCCGTCACTCCACGGCTCCACATACTTATAATAAAACATGGGCGTCCTATGTTTCGTTGACAAACCTTTAGTTCGGGCTTTTGGTATATACTGTAACAATTATATACTATAATCTATCTATCTAGTTCTATTATTTTTTTGTGTTTTTATTGTATAATTCTTGTTTTGTTTTGTGTCTTTTATAACAAGATAAGTCCTAGTTGTTATTATGGCTGCTTAATTTGCTCCGAACACATCAAGTTTGGTATAGGTAAACTAAATAATTACTTAAGTAATCTGTGGATAGCGTTGTTGGTTTAAGTTTAATGTTACTTAATTCTATTTTATAGTAATATTTATTGTATAACTCTTTGTTTTCCCAAATAAATAAAATATAATAATAAATAGTCATGAATTATTATAACGACTTCATATTAGGGTTCGACCCTTAATAGAGTATTCATTTATACACGAATATAAATAAAGAAATATAGAAAAATAATATATATTGAATTTCTTACCTACATACATTAGAGCGTCGGTGGTCCAGTGGCTAGGGCCGCTGCCTCCCGTCCGGGAGACGCGGGTTCGATCCCCACCACATGCCAATGTGTTTTCGAATTTCGAATTCATATGTACGTTTAGTCGACGCTCTTACGGTGAAGGAAAACATCGTGATGAAACCTGCATACTCCTGCGAAGAAATTGAAGTTGACCAACCCGCACTGGGCCAGCATGGTTGACTAAGGCCTAATCACCCTAATTCTGGATAGGCTCGAGCACCTCGGTGGGGACTTATATGATACATTACAACAAAACAGTTTAAAAAAAGCGACGCAAATGTATTATACTTAAACAGTAAATTGAAACCTAAAAAAACTCTGAATAAATGTTGATTCTTAATTACGACTGGCAACACAATTCGAATCAACGTTGGTACCAGCCGGATTTTCTAATTAGAGCCAACCCTTTCGCTCATTAGCAACCAATTCGCTGGAAGAAGTTCGCAGAAACTTGAAATAATAGAAACTGCATGTCCGTATATTACTTTAGTAACAGTCTCCGTAGCCGAGTGGTCGAGATTTCGACTGTTTCACCTGATTGTCCGAAAAGAAAGATGATTCCGTGCTTCAGAAGGCACGTTAAGCTGTTGGTCCTGGCTACTATCTAGTCGTTACATGAGCCATGTCGGTGGCCTTTGGCGGCTCTATAACACTGACACCAGGGTTTGTGAGGTTGGTTGTCGACCTTACAACCCACACGATGATGATGACTTTAGTTGGTCTTCTCTTCATCTTGTCGACAACTGACCTCACAAACCCAAAGGCTGCACTGACATGGCTCGTGTAATGACTGTGTGGCCCAGCAGCCGCCACAAGCTGCTGCGCCACACGAAGAATGTTGTAGGGGTTAATAATATAAGGTGTGGCAAAAAACCAGGGTTCAGTCCGAAGAAAAGGAATTTATGTATTTATATAATTTATGTATTTACTTGGAGATATGGACATGAAGTGAAGAATTTGGCAGAAAAAAGACAAAATCTAAACGTAAGAAATCTAAATTTGAAAATGAATTGAAAATGAAAGATAAAACTGCCAGCAAGAAAGGTTGCCAGTCATAAAACAGGAAAGAGGACGAATGCCTCGTTACATGCTTACGTAAAAAGGGTGCTTTGTGCCATATTTTTCGTATATCGAGCAACTCACTCTTTTTTCACAATAATACTAGTATTTTTCTATCATTATTGTTTTCATGTCTTGTTTTATTATAATATTACATTGAGTATTTTCTGCAATAAAAGATAAACTTACACCGAGAAAAATTCGTTAATAGAAATGTGGTTCAGTTTATGAAAATAAACTGCACAGAGGTCAAAAAGGTGACAATAAAAAAATTTTTTACAGAACCGCACGGTCAGCTCATCGATTCGAATCGATTCACTCAATCAGCCTACTGCAGTTCACTGCTGAAAAACAAATCTGCATCGTCTTTTGTTTCATCAATTCACTAGGGCCCGTTTCATGAAGCAACAAGCTACTAGTAACAAGTTACAATTTGATATTCATTGCGTAGCTAATTCGCCTAAACTGTAAGCCGTTATCGTTTTATCTAATCGTCTACGCAATGTACGTCGAATTTTACTTGTAATTTGTAACTTGTAGCTTCGTGAAACGGCCCCCAGGAGGTAGATTCTATTAACTTCCTCATTCTGAGCCTGTCTTTATTGCGCCCTAATTAAAATGTAAACTGTGCATGTTATTAAAATACTAAATAAAAATAAAGGATAATGTCGGAATCTGCCTTCAATAATGCTCATTGTGTACGGTGTGAAATTAACTGAGTTAATTACGATCTGGAAGTTCGCACGTGCGGAAAGCCTATCTATCTATGTACCCACAGATGTAGACATGTATTGACATGTTGGCTAAAGTATAGGTTTAATTTTTTATATATGTCACCATAAGATTGTGAACGTCGTTAGTTTATAATCTTAAAAACTGACGTAAAATTGTGAACTGCAACCAACCTTTTACAATTTAACGTATAATTTCTAGATAGTTTATAATTTGCTGTGTGGTGACGGTAAAAAAGCCGTGTGGTGACGGCAGAGTAGAATACATTTGTCACCAACCCCTACTCTTCCCGTGGGTGTCGTAAGAGGCGACTTAGGGACTACACTTGAAATACTTCAGTGGCGCCATATAAATCTGTGTTATTTCATTATACCTAGTCAGGTCATAAATTCTGTCACATGTTTAATATAAAATAATTGAAACAAGTTTATTCATTATGTAACCATTTATATACCAAAATGAACTTAACAAAACATAGATTCTTATGACACTAAAGTTTATTCAAAATGACCTCCGTGATTTTGAATACAGGCCTTCAATCTGCGCGGCCAGTCGTCTATCGCAGCACGAACGAGGTCCATGTCAATATCGGCGGCTGCCTTAATCAAGGATGTCTTGAGTGACTCCAAATTGGGATGAGGCTTTGAGCACGCCTTTTCCTCCAAGTGTTGCCATATCTTGTAATCTAGCGGATTCAAATCTGGACTGGAGGAGGGCCAGTCTTCGTGCCGGATGAAGTCGATTTCACGCGCCGCCAGCCAGTCTTGTGTGCTCTTCGCTCTATGAGCTGGCGCCGAATCTTGTTGGAATACCCAGTGCCTGTTATTGAACATGGTATGAGAAACAGGTTCCACAAGGTTTGTCAGGACTGTATTTTGATACACAACTGCATTCGTTTTTACACCTTTCTCACAAAAATGTACCTCTGTTAAGCCCCAATAAGACACTCCCAACCATACCATGAGCGAGGATGGAAAATGACCTCGTTGGACACGCGGAATACGGTTGCTCGCTTCTTCACTACTGTGTGCGTACACCTTATCATTTTGTTTGTTGTAGCTCTCTTCTACGGTAAAAATTTTTTCATCCGAAAAAAGAATTTCCCGATATTTTTTTCCCGCGTACCGCTTCAACAAAGCGCGGCATCTCTTCAGTCTCAGGTCCATTAGACGAGCATTCAAATGATGTCCTGTTTTTCTTCGATATGCCCGAAGCCCTAAGTCTTCATTTAACACCCTTTTCACCGTGGTTCTGCTTAATCCCATCTGAAGGGCCAACAGTTTCTGCTTACGTTTGGGATTTCTTTGAATTCGCGCCTTCACAGCTTTTATCACTGCTGGAGTCCTAACAGACCGAGGGCGACCACTTCTTGACCTGTCATCTACACTAGAGTCTTCATTGTATCGTTTGATGGTACGATAAACGAATCTTTTGGTTATATTCAAATTTTTCAGTATGTCAAAAATTTGAATTGGCGCGTAACCGCAACGATGCAACGCAATAACTGCAACACGGTCTTCTTTAAGCGTCCACTCCATATTTAAAAATGAGTAAAATTCTAAAAAGTATACATTTTTATTTTCATGAACAATTCGAAATTCGAATTCAATAAACTTTTTTGTGGCCAGCATTCTAAAAGAAAACTTTTTACTGTGTGACAATACTTATGACCTGACTAAGTATGAGCAGAGGACCAGGCTGAAAACCAGTGCTACGCGACTGTAGTTGCCTAGCGTTATACTGAGCCTGACCCTCGCCACACGCTATAAAGTATTGTATACAGCGGTAAATTTATTTATAAATATGTGTGTGTGGCTAAATAAATGGCTTAAAATGGTTTAAAATATCGCGAGTCAGATTAAAGTAACGATATTCACAATCTGACGGTGACATATATATTGCAGAAATATTGAAAATTTCCACAGTCATTTTAGGTAGACATATTAGATCATAAATCAATGAACGAATGATACAAGTCTGCGCCTGCAATTTTACCCTTCAGTAGAAATAGCGATTAGGTCAGTAAAAAAAAAAAGAATGAATGATATGCCAAAAGTTATGGTGTCTTGGTACCATAAATGGAAGCTCCTGTGATTAACTGGAAATGCCAGTTCAATAGACCAATATTTGTTTGTACACAAAATAACTTACACAGTCAAAGAAATCACAACAGGCCTACTTATTTCTAAAGAAATATCTTCCAGCAGACCCACGAAAGAGAGAAGCTATTACCGAGACGCGGATAGAACGCTCCAATTTTTCGATTTCATTTTGTTTTTCGGAAGTTTCGTTTCTGTAATAAAAACAGCGATATACCTCTCTACTTCTTATGACAAGAATTACGTTTCTGCGTTTAGGTCTTTCTCGAGACGATATTTTAGCAAAATTTTCGCGATAGCAAAAATAATAAAATCATGCAGTTTGATGATGATAATCAGGGACATAGAACTACGCTAATACTGTGATAGGACTCGCAGAAGGGATTTCCATTGTTCACGGTCCTGTGCAACAATTTCGAGCTCCTTCCTACCAGAAATTATCATTGTCAATTTAGGAACCGCATGTCTGTCGCAGAACCGATGAGCGTTGGAGCAGACGGGTTCTCGAATGGAGACCACGTCTCGGGAAACGTGTGGGACGCCCCCCTGCCAGGTGGACTGATGACCTGAGGAAGGTCGCTGGTGGTAGCTGGAGGAGGAAAGCGGGTGATTGTGCGCTTTGGCGTGTCTTTGAAGAGGCCTACGTCCAGCAGTGGACTGCAATAGGCTGATTGATTGATTTAGGAAAGTATTATCAACTAGCGGTCCGCCCGCAGCTACGACTATCTCCATTCCAAATTTTATCTAAATCTGTTCAGTAGTTACGGCGTGAAAGCGGAACAAACATGCAAACATCCAAATATATTTTCACATTTAAAATATTAGTTTGAAGTGTGATAATGCTATAATTGACCGAGCTAGCGAAGCGTCTCCGTTTCAGCTTGGCCAAATTTGCTTTTGTATGTCCATCTGTCTGTCCATTTGTTTGTTTGTTTCACTCGCGTTTCTCAACCGATTCTCGTAAAATTTTGTGAGCAGGTTCGATAAAATAATCAAATTTTTTTGTTTAGTCAGATTTTCGAAATTTAAAAAAATTACAGAGTTATGGGGGTTGCCAGCTTACAAGGTCTACTGCTGAGGCTGTTTTCCTCTACAGGTCACATTTTCAAAAAAATAAAATAAAATAAAAAATCAATCTAGCGGTAAGCAACGAAATAATATCCAACAGCGCGTAAATAAGGCAACGGCAATCTAATAGAACGTGATATTACGTAGTGGCCTCTACTCTACGTGGGTGTAACGTAACACGACGTCACACGACGTATCATTGCATTTTGCCGCACGTTGCATTTCACACGACACTGGCGTCAGGAAATGAGAAGTGGGCACTCGGCCGCACTTGCTGGTAAGGTCAGCCAATCTGTCACTCCCAAATGTTATTTATTCCGTGACCCTGTAGCGAAATCCTTGTAAGACTGCAATAGGGGATCGGACTACTTTATTTTATTTTATTTTATGTATCCAAACTTCTCAGTTTCTGCTATCGAACACTAAAATAATTTTTGCTCTATCTTTAAAATTGACCGAGTTATAAAGGTTTGAAATTCAAGATTAGACAGAGAGGCACATACCCACTTGTGAGACGTCACAACAGAACAGTATGTGTATGGAGATTATATTATGGCGTTACTAACAAATGACGATTTGTTAGTAACGCCATAATATAATCTCCATACAAAAAATCGTTTTTGAAAGAGACAGACATATTGAAACTTTTAAAAATCACTGTAAATTAGATTTTCGACCGATTCTGTTTTTTTCTTCGCGAATCGTCTGCTACTAATCTACATTTTAAAAATAAGTCATAAAATATGATAAATTCATAAAAAATGGTGAACAGTCCGATCCCCTATTGGAAGAAATGTTATTATCTAAATGGAGTATTAATTATTTTTAGCATTTGTACTATGCCAAATTCTCAAAAATAAAACAATCTTTATACAAACTGATCCGACCGTGTCATAATTTTATAATATGATAGTTATTTTTTGAAATGTAATCTTGTAGGACAAAAGTAATTACAATTTATCATACTATGGTGGTTGTGGTATCTGTTTGTTTTTATATTAGCTACGCAATATTGGTAGTTGATTTATTGTAGTCTTAATTGTTTTTTCAACGTAAGATGGATGAGAAAATCAAGGCACATAGCAAGGTAGGCACACACCTCACGCCGAGTATTGTTTCAAGGCACAGCGCAGCGAAGAGCTCTTCTCCACAGATTCCGCCATTGTGTTAGTGAACTCACCCAAAAAAATGTAATGACGGATCTAAGTGATGTGATAACATCCTATGGAAATAAATAATAATAAAAAAAAAACATCGTGATGAAACCTGCACACTCCTGCGAAGAAATTAAAAGGTTGTGTGTGAAGTCGACCAACTTGGACTGGGCCAGCGTAGGCTAAGTCAGGGTAGGCTCAAGCCCCTCGGTAGGAACGTATATAAGCTGTTGATGTTGTGTAAAATTTTCCGCTGTCTCGGTTCCTACGCATAATTCTAAACAATGAATTTACCATTTACTATAGAGTAATTTATATCACAATATTTATATTGAATATGGTTAACAACTTAATTGTAAAAGTACTTAAAAGTAAGTAGATTAGGTCACTAGTACACGACCGAGCTTCAATTTGCATGAGCAATTTACCAATTGTGACCAGAATATGAGTGCTCATACACTAAAGGTAGGCAAATAGGAAGAAACACATGATTCGAGAGGAAGTAGGCCCTTGTGCCAATTTCAGATATTTTTAAAATAAGTGAATCATGTTTTGGATGACTTAAAATTGTCTAGTATGTCGTCGCCATCTCGTGTTAGTCAGCTCATAAAACGGAATGTTCCACAACTTTTTAAAGGTCGCATTTTTTTTAACTTTCTTATAAATTTACTCGATTAGCTAATCAGTTGAACAGAAAAGTAATAAAAATTTTTTGCAACAAAAGCGGTTCAGTTTCATGAGCTGAGCCACCATCTGAGGTTTTTTGATTTTTCGTTTATAGCTAACACGTTGTAGAGCATAAAATAGAGTTGCGAGATACTCAATAAAAACCGTTAAATGACGAAGCTATATTATCAACAGCTCACATACGTCCCCACCGAGGGGCTCGAGCCTACCCTGAATCAGAGCAATTAGGTCGACTACGCTGGCCCAGTGCAGGTTGGTCGACTTCACACAAAACCCTTGAATTTCTTTGCAGGAGTGTGCAGGTTTCATCACGATGTTTTCCTTCACCGTAAGAGCGTCGAATAAACGTACATTATGAATTGGAAATTCAAAAGCACATTGGTACGCGGTGGGATTGAACCCGCGTCTCCTGGACAGGAAGCAGCGGCTCTAGGCACTAGACCACCGACGACTTTAATAAAACTTGTAATACTGAGCTATATATTATAACTAGGAGCAATTAGATTTCTTTTAAACTACATTTTATGTGCAAACTGGGGACTAACAAAATGGAAAATTAGTTAGAGGGCAGGTTTTCTACTATCTGCAAACAAATAGCAGACGATAAGTTACTATGATATAAGTATAATGTAATTGGCTCTGTCTTTAATGAGATTAAAGACAGAATTCATGCTCAACATTTATTTCATTATTCAAATGTCTCGTCAGAGAATTGAATACATGATCCCCACAATTTCCAACTAGGCTACACTGTCACGGAAGGAGAAAGCTTTATACTCGTCATCAATAAAAATGTAAACATTTGGTTCTGTTTCCGCTCGTCCTCACCCACGTTCGCGTATGACGCTGATTCAGTTGATTTTGGAGCCAAATGTTTGCGCCCGCGACGAACGGCTCTTTGATATTGATGACAAGTGCATTCGGAACCACCCACAAACGTAAGCGGTTCTACCTCCAGTTTTTACGGGATTTTTAAAAGAGATTTCTGGTAATTCTTTTTCTGTGTTAAAACGTGTCGCGATTTAGCTCAGAAAATAAGTTTTCTTTTAAAGTAGTTGTTACATCCGACGCACTGTTACATTTACCTAGCCCAGGAAGAAAGTAAAGCTATGCAAAAACCTACATCCAACAGGATTGCAAATATGAGCACTTTGACAGTGCCCATAATAATTTTCCTCAATTTTGAAAATCTCCATAGTCATATTAGATGATTTTAAATAATACAAAATTTGTCATTCATTTACAAAGTTAACATACATACAACCATATAGATAGCATATAGATGGCATAACGTCATAAATAATTATCTATACGTATGAATTTCTAAATACACTTACTGTAACTAATAATTATTATAACGCTAAAATAAATGTCGATCTTAAACAGGACTCCTATCTGCATTAACAGGATCATACAGAGGATAGGACAGGATCTTGAATAGGGTTTCAATTATATATTTCGTTAATAGACGTAATCTGTAACAAAAATAATCTACAGTTACTGTTTTGTTTAATAAAAAGAAGCTGATTTGACTTTGAAAAGAGTAAAAAGCTGTCTGTCACAAACAACGTAATACTTGTAATACTGACGTCCCACGTCCCGCGTGCCGGCAGAAGGCGCAGGCCAATATGAACGGATTAATTGCGACATATCGACGTCGGCGCATAATAAATGGCGGTAGATAACAAAAGGGGACGCGCCGAATTTGAATAATAGCGGATGTGGTAATCGAACCGTTCTAATATTGAATATTTGTGAGCTATAACTTACATTTTAACATCGAAATTGTTTTGTGGTGTGTATGAATGTTTGCATTATAATTGGGAAATAATGGTTTAAAAAAATATTAATTTAATGCAATCATCAACAACAGTTCAATAAGTCTCAACCCCAAAGGGTTAATACTCGTATATGGTGATCAGATTACATTTAACTGCGCAGGCCCAAATAATCTCTTTTTTTAAATAACATTAAACAAAACGATTTAAAAAAAAAGAAAAAGCGTAGCAAATGAAATAGGACTTCCGTAATAAATGATTAACTCTACAAGTCAATTTATTTGTAATTCTTAAAAAAAAATTAAGCTGTTTTTTTTAAATAGACTCTCGTTTGACCACAGTCTTATTTGTGGAAAACGTGACGTCACGATCAAAGCATTGATGAAATATTGTATTTTATTCTGTATGTTTTTATATTTTGTTGTCAATAAACAATATTTTTATTGTATTGTAAGATTATATTCACTCTTGCCTTGTACTTACATAAGTGAAGTCGAGAAGAATTGCGTTATTAAAATATCAAGAAAAAAATACAATAAATCGGTCGTTCAAAGTATTAGGGTCTGTTGTCGACCTTACAACTCACACGATGAAGAAGAAGAAGAAGTATTAAGATACGTGCACACAACACAAACACAAACACAAACACAAACACAAAAGCTCTTGGGTGGGTGGTAGGTCAGTCCAAGAAACTGAACAACTTTTGTTCCACATTTTGGTTGGTTCATCAACGGCCCGTTGCAGTCCACTGCTGGACTATGAGCCTCCTCCACTTAAGTGGAGGGTTTTGCAATAATCTCCACGCTTGGCAGGCGGGTTGGACATCGCAGATTAAAAGGTTATTGTATCAGAAAGCGCTGCTGCCCGTTCCCTGTTCAATGTGTAGTCCCTAAGTCGCCTCTTACGACACCCACGGGAAGAGTAGGGGTTGGTGACTAATGTATTTTACTCTGCCGTCACCACACGGTGTGGCGGCGTACGGCATACGTACACACTTAACTTTAAAGATATATCTACACGATATGGTGACAAAAGGTCGACTCTTTATATTAGATAGAAGGGATGAAGATTTCCTCGAGTGTGCTTACTTACCTGACAATGGTCGATCAATCTAGCCGATTATATCGACGGATTGTTTGCTCGAGCAGTCCGCTCTCAGGAACTAATGGATGTAGTGCTGTAGCCCATGGCGCATTATAATACTAATTGGTCTGCCAAGAGAACTGTGTCACTTAAATAAATTAAACTAAAAAAAATGTTTTGTTGTGACATTTACTGTTGTGGTGTACTATGTGTTGTTGAAAACTTTAATATACACTTCTACCTAAACATTTCTCAACAAACATTATGGAGATGTTAAATGTAATTATGTAATAACAAACTGTGACATTTACGAATCTTTAAAAATATCATAAAATAAAAAATACAAAGCCAGTTCTTTTGCGATTAGTGACAAAAGTAGGTAAAAAAACATGTGTTTTTTTACAAATTTATATTCATACAAGGGTTTACCCTGGTAAAAGTTAAAAAAAAAACGCTGGCAGACTATTATGGAAATAAGTGCTTGACTAAATGTCGTGATTGTTGGTACAATAAACTAAGATAAGATAAGATTTTTATTGTATAAAGGTATTTGTAGGCCGAGCCTGTGTCTCGGAAACCAGTCCCTTCCATGTGAACATTTTCATATATTAACCTTAGTATAACTATGTAATATAAAACAGATAGTACAGACAGATGAAGAATTGAGACTTAATTATAGTACACATGCGCACAAACTAGTATAAATGTCGTTGTAAAATCATAAAAAAGCTACCTGGGTGACTGCAGTGGCCCAGCAGCCGCCACGAAGCTGCTGACACCACACGAAGAGTGTTGTAGAGGGTTATGTGGCAATAATCAGGGCACAGTCCAAAAAAAGGTATTTATATATTATATTATTTATTATATAACTGTCATGGAAAATGGTAGAAAATAGCAGAAAAGCTGTTTACTATCGGAGATCAGGACATGAAGTGAAGAATTTGGCAGAAAAAAGACAAAATCGAAACGTAAGAAATCTAAATTTGAAAATGAATTTAAATTGAAAGATAAAACTGCCAGCAAGAAAGTTTGCCCGTCATAAATCAGGAAAGAGGACGAATGCCTCGTTACAGCACTATATAAAGGAAGGTTGTAACCGAGGAATAGTAACGGTTCTAAGTTGAGGCTTCAGATTCACAATGGCGGAAATTAGTGGAAAAGTAAACCACCACGATTGAGTTCCACGACTGAGGAAGCCTCCGATCAAGTGCTCCGCAGATTGAAATAGGATTTGAAGTGTTATTGCCTCTGGTTCAAACAGTAACCTACAAAACCTGAGTTAGTTTGTCTTGTCCATAGAAAAATAATCTTATTTACTTTTCTGTGGTCATGTGCACCACACGCATATCTACTATATAAAACTGAATGTTTGTCCTTTTATACGTAGAGAACGGCTGCACCGATTAATAAGGTTGGTTGCTATCGATAGAAGAGTTTACTGACCAGGTTATAGGCTACTTTATTTGTGAAATAAAGAAAAAATGATTTTTCATTTAAAATCTTTTTTGCGATTCATTAATTTCAGTCCCGGGCGTAGCCGGGTAGAAAAGCTAGTTGAATATAAGCTGCATATAGAGCATTTACAGATCTCTTGGTATTTCAAATATCATACACTTTGAACGTCGACGAAAAACAAAGGTCAAAAACGTAAGTAAACGCATAATAATGGTGGAATTGGACAAGTTACTTGGCTTTACGAGATGATATTCAGTGGACCAAAGTTGTCAAAGAGTGGTTGCTAAGAGGAACTACAAGGCCAGTGCTCAGACTACCACCAACGTAATGGTTTGATGACATTGCCAAATTGGCAGGATCAAACTGGTGTAGACCCACCCCGGCTTGTGAGTTTATTATTATAATTATATTAGTGTGATTCAATCTTTCTCATTTTTCCAAAAAAAGACAAGACGTAACGTTTTCTAATTTTAGGGGCTTTGTAGGGCAAGACGTCGCGGCTAGAATCGTTGCTACTGGTTTAATTGTACAGAACGTGAAAAGATGACGTATGACGTACTGTTTGGTGTTCAAATTTGATTCTTTTTTAATGCTGGCAGGTAAATATTATAAGCGACTTTTTTTTCTATAGTAAATTTGAACGACTCAGTTTCTGCGCGCTAGTGCGATATCTATCTCACTTTATATAGGTATAACATCATTGATAGAACGTCATGAAATTAAATATCTATTTTTATTTGATGAAAAAAGTTTGTCTCAATATTAGTGCTACGTATCCGCTATGGCGTAGCAGACTGCTACGAAATAGTAAATATTATAGCTAATAATTGTGGATATTTTCTAGGAAATCTATGTAGTGGGAAGATCAAAGACATAATCTAAAAATGTTTTATAGGAGTACGTGTTTGTGAACAAAATGTAATAAAATTTAGGATTGAAAAATATTATTAGTAAGTAAGAAATCAAAATCGATATTTAGCTACTTTCGTGATGAAACCTGCACACTCCTGCGAAGAAACTCAAAGGTTGTGTGTGAAGTCGACGAACCCACACTGGGCCAGCGTGGTATACTAATCGCCCTAAATCAGGGTAGGCTCGAGCCCTTCGGTGGGGATGTAAATGAGCTGTTGATGATTTAGCTACAAGGCATTTTCCTATACCCTCCTCAGTCTCAGGCTTAAGTGCGATACACGAGAATTCAGAATTATACAAAATATCTGGAAAAATCTTCCCACCATATTACGCTAATAGCACCGCTCTCTTTTATATTTCAATTTGTCCACCCACGATGAGCCTTAAATATCGTTCTTCTTTGTTATTATTTCATATGCAAATCAAACGAAAAGAAAAATACAATAGAATAAAAAATCCTTTACGCAAATGTCACGCTATTAATACCTTCAAAGCACCCATTGAACAAAATAAGGTATCGAAACTTTGAATACAATATCGTATTGACTCAGATAACGGTACAATGTAGTAAAAAGTAACTGTAAGCACCACCCAAGACAAAATAGCGCGAGAGGAAAAACAATTTCAAAACGAAATAAACATTTCGCTTCAGACGTAACAAAAACAAATGCAGCTAAACTCGGCGAGGAAGAATAGAAATGTCATAAAGCAAGCGATACGATGCTCGACATATTTCCGGTTCCCAAAAGGATCTTTTTATGTCACACACATGTAAAGATGTGATTCGTACAAACACAATTTACGTAAATGAGCGCCTCGACGGGGCAGACTCAGTAACAGTCTATTACGTCGGCCGACAAAGATGGGGGGAGCGGAAAGCAAAAAACTCAGAGACAACAGCAATGACATTTATCTAATTATGGGATCGCGATAAGGGAGGGTGGGGGTGAGGCGCGGGGAGATTCTAGTACGCATTTGGTACGGAGGCTGTGCCGCAGTCAGCATCCAGCTGTTGTTGGGACCGCACGTGCCCGCGCGCTGATTTTGAACTTCGGATTCGCGACAACACGCAAAACGCCCCGATTTTCCCCCCCGGTGAAACTTTTCAGTGGCGGTTCGTTTGAACACAAAATAAAAAACAAATGTGGCGTTCTACAATGTGTGAAGTTCGGGATTGCGAAGTGTAGGATATGGAACTCAGTTAATTAAGAGGTGAAATGAGAAGTGTTAAAATATTTGTGTGATTTAAAATTGGTTTGCCATCATGACTGTCCTACTGGTTTTTGGACTTTTTGCGGGTAAGTTTTATTTAATATTTAATAAAATATAAAGAAAAACTATACAAGGTATCCGCCCGGGCCTACACCCGCGTGTTTTATTTTTGTTTTTTCAGGATGAATACGGTTTTATTAGCGATAAAAGAGGACATACTGAAAAACAGCACTGTTTCAGACTTGGTTTGGAACAGTATAAAAGCTGAGTATGGACCTTTTGCCACAATACCTTTAGTATAAGTTTGCATTTGTTGTTACTCATTTGTAAGTTATTGTTGCAATAAACAATTTATCTATCTATCTATCTAAAAAGTTGTTTCTAAAAAAGATTTTTTGTCTCAATTGTCGCCTTAACCGAATGCTGAAATAAAATGTTTTAAGTACAACACCTTATTTCAATCGGTATTGTGCAATTCAAAGTATTTATCGTAAATGTTTCAAGACAAATGCATAATATAAGACACCATGTATAGTCTAAATTATGCCGCAATTGCATATGAATATGCATGTCAGAACTGGTAAATAGTTCAATTCAACTTATTCAAATAATACATTTGGGACCACATTAATGTCACAGATTATTACAGAAAATGATAAGCAAGTAGAAGTAACAGTGGGTATTTATAAAATTTAGACGGACCAGAGATATCATAAATAATATATTTTTTAATCCTTTGAGCTATAAAATTAATTGTTAATTAAAAATAACGTAAATGGAACGTAGCATACTAGGTGTCAAACGGCTAGACCGAATCAGGAACACCACCCTGCGTTCCCGAACTGGTATCGTTGATGTTGGAGAGAAAACTGCCAAACTCAAGTGGGAATGGGCTGGGCATGTTAGTAGAATGGGTCCGGAACAGTAGGCTGGAGTCCTTATGCACTGGGTGCCCGAGGACGGTAACAGAACATGCGCAGGGCAGAGAGCGGTGGAAAAAATCGAGGGAGGCCTTTGCCCAGCAGTGGGATAGCGTAGACTAGGAAAAAGAAATGAAAAAAAAATGAAAAACGGATTTATAAGCACCACCAGCAAATAATAATGACAATAGTAATAATCGTAGTTATATTTTATGGCACTAGTGAACTACGTGCCGGTGTCGAAGCGCAAGCAAATTGATTTTATTACACATTTTCATCAAATTAATGGATCAGGCTGCAATCTCTCCTGCTAGTACGTCGCTTGATTCATTTGGCTGCAAAAATAATTACAGCTAAAAGCAACATAATTTGTTATAATACTTAATTTAGTTTAGAGGATGAAACCTACGAATAAGCTTCCTTAAAACGCATCGTATTTCATTTGTTTCTAACAGGACAGGATGAGAGAGATTCTATCAAACTTCATTCAGTTAGTCAGCCTATTGCAGTCCACTGCTAGACTGCTGCCTCCCCAAGGGCACGCCAAAGCGCACGATCACCCGCTTTCCTCATCCAGCTACCACCAGCGACCTTCCTCAGGTCATCAGTCCACCTGGCAGGGGGACGTCCCACACTACGAGACGTAGACTTCTCCTTTAATTCGAAGTAATTCAAACCCACGAAATTTTGTATGGAGAGCTATTTTTTATGCCGTTTGTCAGTTGGGCAGTTCAGTCCATGGACAAAACTATCGTGAAAAGATTAAAACAAATTAAATGTCATGTTTAAAATTATCGTTTGTAAAAACTGATTGTTTAGTTTAAAAAAATGAAAAGAAAATCGTTATTATAAGCTAAAAAATTTACATATTAATATTATTTTCCATGTAATAAAATTGATCAGGATTATTTCGTTAATTGTGGTTCTCTTGCCTCAGAAAAAGCAGATAAATAAACAAAAGAAAGAGGGTTATAAAAAATAATACAATTAACAAAATAATATAATCAAGATTTTGACATTTTATTACTGTAATATTCTTGGAATTTTATTACTGCAATATTCTTGGAATCTTACTGTCTTATCAATCTTAATAAATTCTTTTCTTCATGAATAAAAATAAGAATTTGTTTTACTGGCAAAGACAGATTTTCGATAGAGTTTGCTAAAACAATTTTATTTGACGTTGATTACACCTAAAGTTCTTGTTTAGATATTAATTAGATTTCGTCGATCCGTGAAAATTATTATTTTAAACAAACGAATAATATTATCTTCACACCAAAATTTCTTACTAGGTGAGCAGAGCGTCATGATATAGACTAAAAAAACTGAATTAATAAAGGGAGTTTGAAGTTTAATCTCTTCAACTTATTATGATGAGCAAAATAAGAGATGAAGGTAGAAAATTTTGGCTTTAAAACATTCGAGAGTGCACTGGAATTAGCAGTGCAGTATGGCTGAGCTGACACCTGTGAAAAAAGAAGTAGAAGATAAAAAAAAATGTATTGAATGGATGGATATTCTACAGGCATTACCATTCTAGTAACATTCTCCGTGGCCGAACGTTCGATTCTTATAAGGGAGGTTCCAGGTACAAATCCCGGGCGGAAAACTGTGATCAAACAAATATCATATGAAACTGCCCCAGTTTATAATTTTTTTTAATGAGCCTATTTTATGTCCCACTGCTGGTCAAAGGCCTCTCCTCTATCACGCTAGGCATCTCGATCGCAAGCTAATATAGATTAGTCTTTACAAGGGCTGCTATTTATGTATCCGGAACTGGCCACTTACATAAACAATATTTAAAAAGAAATTATAACATTTAAAAATAGAACTCTTTAGCTGTAAAATAAAGTTTGTTTCATTCATCTGTCAATTGTTTTTACATTGTGGCGCCATTTTTAACCGACTTCAAAAAGGAGGAGGTTCTCAATTCGTCTGTTTTTTTTTTTTTTTTTTATGTATGTTATTAGATATCTCCGCCAATTGTTAACCGATTTTATTAATTCTTTTTTCATTCGATAGGATTTACTCTCGAGGTGGTCCCATATTAATTTCGTCAAGATTTGATGGTAGAACATGAGGTAATAATAAAAATTGGAAATTCCTCAACTAAATGTAGCATTCGCGTCGTTATTCGTCTATTCTTTTAGTCATATCTCAGTCAGTTTTCAACCGATTTTGATGATTCTTTTTTCATTCGATAGAACGTGCTTTAGGGATAGATTTATACGTTAAAATCTGATGATGGAATAAGGGATAAAAGCGGAAACTCCTCAACCAGTGATAGCAACATGCATCGCGCGCGATACCGTTTGTGGTGGAATGTTGCTAGGCAACGAAATAAATTTGTTTTGTCAGTTTGCTGAAAATCTACGTTTCCCTTGTGCCATTTATTCGATTTTATCACATTATTGGCGACCGTGACAGGACAAGAACCTGCAATCTTCGGATATTGTATTGGAAATCACAAATAATTTAGCTTCTATGGCCGAGTGGTCGAGTGTTTTAATCTTTTTACGGAGGTTTCGGGTTCGAATCCCGGTGAAGACACTCTTAAACGAAAATGTCCTTGTGAGACTTTCTCCAGTTTAGTTGGGACATTGCTGCCTGAATCACCCAATTGTCTGAAAAGAAAGATTATTCCGTGTTTCGGAAGGCACGTTAAGCCGTGTGTCTCGGCTCTAATATCTACAGAAGGCGTCGTTACTCGAGCTAAGTCAGTGGGTTTTGACAAGGGCCCAGTACTATATTAATTGTGTAACAGGGTGTGTGAGGTTGGTTGTCGACCTTACAATCCACAATATGAAGAAAAAGAAGAAGCCAGCCTACGTTCACTATCTGTAATCAACTAACGATAGACTTTCAAGATACCATCTCAAACCTGAAACTCCTTACGAATAGCCCAAGTATCGGGGTAAACTGTAAGCTTAAGGGAAGAATCGTGCTCGTCCATACAAAAAGAGAAAACGTTTTTCCACTTCTATATATATTTTCCAATCTCCATGATTTTTTAGTATGTTATTGACACAATGAATGACTAGGTTTATAGATTTTGCTTTTTTCAAAATTCGCAATAGATTCAAACTTATATAGGCACCTCAAGTAACGTAATTTTTTTGATTAAAACTGTGTCAAAGTGATTTGTTGAAATTTAGTAATTGGAAACCGTTTTCTCCCGTAGTGGGAATTTCATCAAGAAAAGTATCTATTGTCGGCGAGCTGCAACGCTCTCGCTCTCTCTCTCCTGGGGGTATGAGCGCACGAGCGATAGCAAATGTTTTGCTAAAATATACCTATTTCGTTAGGATCGCGAAGCTATTCTTTCCTCTTAGCATTGTCAGTTTAGTGGCCAGCTGGACTACCAAATGACCTCTTACTTCGTAGCCTCTTACCCAGTTTAACTTATGTTATTTTAGAAACTATTATATAAACAACTAAACGCGGTTGCAAAGCTCGAAAGACGCAGTCTAAACTAAGCAAATACCAAAAATATAATATCTTTGTACTGAATCTGTTAAATAACAAAACCTAGCTTTGGATAATGAAGAAAAATAATAGAAAATGTGTCGCGGTTAGGATTAATTACTTACATAAAATATATTGAATAAAAACACTGAAAATCATAAAATAAAAATAATTTTAACAAAAAAATAGAAACCTCCTTCAAATTGCCTTATATGGTTATCTCCACTAAAAAGTAACAAATAAAATAACATTCCAGATGGAACATGAAAAAAAATATTGCCAATATCCTCAATTAAATAGATAGGTAGTGTATTAAGTAAATATTTAGAATTTTGTACTTCCTTTTGGAGTCGGTGCCAGCCAAAAAATCGTCGATTAGTCGTGGGCAACTGTTTTAAGTCGTCGTCGTCGTTAAGTCAGTACATATTTCTATATGACTATCAATAAAATTCTTTGATAGTCTATAGCGTCCACTACACTACTCGCGATGTTAATCGAAGTAAGCCGAGGACGAGAGTATAGAGAGGCACTTCGTGCAACTTCGGGCTTCACTTTTACACCAATTTGACACTTCGTGAGACTTCGTCGAAGAACTTCGGATGAGAGTGTAGTGGGCGCTTATGATATAAATGTTTTGTTGTGCTGCGCGGGATGCAATGCCGCACCCGACCAAACGCAGGGATAACGACAGGAGCGACTACCAAGAAAGTCCGTGAAGGTTTCATTCGATAAATAATTAATACTCGTAGTTTCGTCATCTTCAATTTTTGGCTGGCACCGACTCCAAAAGGAAGTACAAAATTCTAAATATTTACTTAATACACTACCTATCTATTTAATTGAGGATATTGGCAATATTTTTTTTCATGTTCCATCTGGAATATTATTTTATTTGTTACTTTTTAGTGGAGATAACCATATAAGGCAATTTGAAGGAGGTTTCTATTTTTTTGTTAAAATTATTAAAATTCATTGTCTATCATCACCATGGATTTGACTCGTGAAAATTTTCGTGCTATGATTTATTACGACTTTCGGCGTGGATTAACTCAAAAACAGTGCATGGATCAACTTTTGTCGACTTTTGGGGAGGAAGCCCCATCGAAAACCACTGTGTATCACTGTTTCAGTGAGTTTAATCGTGGTCGTCGAATGCTTGCGGACGATTTTAAAGAAGGTCGCCCTAAATCGGCTGTTGTACCACAAAATATTGATGCTGTGCGCGAACTAATAATGCAAGACCGTCATGTTACATATCGCGAGATAGAAGCATTTCTGGGCATTAGTATGACGAGTATTTATAAAATATTACACGAACATTTGGCTGTAAAAAAAATTTGTTCTCGTTGGATCCCGCACAACTTAACAGTTGAACAAAAACAGGCTCGTGTTGATTGGTGCAAAAAAAATAATAGAAAAATACAAATGTGGTACATCAAAAGCTGTTCATAATATCTACACAGGAGACGAATCTTGGATATATGCGTATGATCCCGAAACTAAACAGCAGTCAACGGTTTGGGTGTTTCAAAATGAGCCAAACCCAACTAAATTTGTTCGTGCAAAAAGCACTTTGAAGCAAATGGTTGCCTGCTTTTTTGGTATTAGTGGACATGTGGCTACAGTACCACTAGAGGATCCTAAAACGGTTAATTCTGAATGGTACACCACCATTTGCTTGCCAGAAGTCTTTGGAGAAATACGCAAGAACAATCGACAACGAAGAATAATCCTTCACCACGATAACGCCAGCTGTCACACCTCGGCCGCAACAACGGAGTATTTAAATAGTCAAATGATCGAATTGACGGGTCATCCACCGTACAGTCCCGACTTGGCACCCAACGACTTTTATTTATTCCCAAGCGTGAAGAACAAATTACGTGGACACCGATTTTCGACCCGGGAAGAAGCCGTTGATGCTTTCAAAATGCACGTTTTGGAGATACCCGATACAGAATGGAAAAAATGCTACGAAAGTTGGTTTCAACGTATGAAAAAATGCATCGATCATCACGGGGAATATTTTGAAAAGCAATAAAAGTATATTTGGTTATAGATGTTTGTTATTTTTTGTTATTCCGGATACATAAATAGCAGCCCTTTCGTAATGTAAGCGTCCAGGTCGTCCCGCCAACGTCTACGACGTCTACCTCGCCGTCGACGACCATGTTCTGGTATAAAGTCCGTGGCCAATTTTGCCCACCTTTCAGAGTGCATGCGGGCGACATGTCCCGCCCAGTCCCACTTCAGCTTCACTGTTATTAAGCCAACGTCTGTTAAGCCTGTTTTAGATCGTAGGGTCGTGTTCCTTATTCGGTTAATTCTTTTCACACATAGCATGCTACGCTCCATGGCCCGTTGGCAAACCTTGAGTTTGGACTTCTGCGACTCTGTCAATGACCAGTTTATACATAACAGGCTGAATTATCTGACTGACCAGAAATTAAGATCGTTTGGGAAAGCACGTTAAGCCTTCATCCCAGTTATTATATCTTCTTCGTCCTAGCATTTTCCTGGCCTAGTGTTGGGGTCCGCTTTCCTACTCAAACTTCTCCACTTTGCCCCGTCTTCGGCATCCTTAGGGGAGAGATAGTTCTCCTCCATATCCACTTTCACGACGTCCAGCCAGCGCTTTTTAGGCTTTTTATATATAAATAAATATCTTTACATGTGCCATGTCACAAAACTTAGGTAGCCAAGCCAAGCCAAGTCAGTGGCCTTTGGCGGCTCTATAACACTGACACCAGGGTTTGTAAAGTCGGTTGTCGACCTTACAACCCGCACAATGATGATGATGATGACTTAGGCAGCTCGGCTCCATAACCCTGACACCTGGGTTTCAGAGGTCGACCTTACAGCCCACACGATTACAATAAAGAGCAAAAGAAAATCCATGTAATTCATTTCCGCGTAGTATAATTAAGCGAAAATTTCGTTATTGCCAAAAAATACATTTTCCCGCACCACCTTACAAAAATGGCTCATGAATTATGATTGGACCTTTTAATTATAACTAATTAAAATTGTTATGAGTGCGCGGTCCGCGAACACCTTTCAAGTGGGGTAGCGGGTTCGGTTTGGGATCTCTACGTAAAATATATCTTTTGATTAAGCTTGAGCTTTATAAGTATTTTTACCTAGATATTTTTTCTTAAAGACTACGCCCATTACGAAATATCTGATGTTTATTAATGTTTTTCATAATCTCGCTTTTTTATTCTTAAAATTTGAGTGATTTTTGTTCGATTCATAAAATGTGTGAGCGCACTCTTGTAGTGATCGTTCCAACCATGGACAAACTTCTTTTGTCTTTGGGGTTATTAACTTTCTTTTGTCATTGGGGTTATTAACTAGTTTTGATTAATAAAATTCTATTGTTTGGAATCCTAATTTGAATGAAAAATTGTATCGTATCTTAAGTGGAATCTGCTAGGGAATGCCTGAATGAATGTTCAATGAATATTTTAAACATTTATATCCAAGTTTATTGAAGAAAACCGTTTAGTTTGTATAATTCATAAGAATCTAAGATATTATAATGTAAAGTAAAGGTCAAAGCGTGCTTCTCAGAAATCGCTTGACTAACGCAGATATTATAATGTTTAATTTGATCTGTCATTCTTCTTTTTCAACCTAATAATACCGTAATTTATCGTGGAGATAAAGTAAATGAGCCATAATTAAAATTGTAATTTGAATTCCGTCGGTGTGAAGGCAGTAAGAACACCCCATAGGGAACGAGCTGTTTGGCAGTAAAATGTAGATTTTTATGTTGTTAATTATGAGAACGTTCCCGGTTTGAGGTTTTAATTATAAAAGGGCGATGGAGATGATAATTTCGTTGCTTTTTCTTGGGAAATCTAATAAAGTATTTTAATGGCCTAATAACATTAGTTTGTGGATTTTTGGGAATGTTCAGAAGAGTTTGAGATTTTTTTATATATTTTACATTTATAGTAATTATTTCCTTGTGTTTAGTGATCAAATAAATATTGTTTGTGTTGTAGCCTCATCAACAGCTCATATACGTCCCCGAGGGGCTGGAGCCTACCCTGAATTAGGGCGATTAGGCCTTAGTTGACCACGCTGGCCCAGTGCGGGTCGTTCGACTACACACACAACCTTTGAATTTCTTTGCAGTGGTATGCAGGTTACATCACGATGTTTTCCTTCTTGAACAAACGTACATATGAATTCGAAATTCGAAAACATATTGTGACGTGGAGATCGAACCCGCGTCTCCTATCCGGCAGCGGTCCTAGCCACTAGACCTCTGACGCTTTTATGTCGTAGCTTGTGTCGTAGCGTTCGCCTCTTATTACTGAGTTTATGTATTCGGATCCCGGTGAAGACATAGTAATTAAACAAACACCACTTTGTGAGTCTAGCTCGTGAAGATATTTCAAGCTGAATCACCTGATTGTTTCAAAAGCGAGATGATTTTTATCAGAAGTCATTGGTGGCTTTATAATTCTGACTTTGGAATTTATGGGGTGCCATCAACACACAATATGAACCCTTTGGTGGCACAAGGTTTTACCCACAAGGCAGAAAAATACCCATAAAGCGGAAAGAGGAAAAAAGAAAGAAAGAAAGAATGTTGAAAGTAGTAGAAGTAGTTGTTGTTGAAAGTTGTCTATGTCTGTGTCTATGAGGAGTACAGTGCATGAAACTGAATAAATTTTCACAAAAAACATAAAGTTGTTAGATAAAAAAAAATACACCTTCATAGTAAATGAAGCATAATTTTTATTGCATAAAATCGGACAAATGACCGCGGTTTTGTATGAAAAATCCAATCCTTTCTGCTTTACGGATATTTTTGGCACCTTTATAACCAAATATACCTATTCAGGGTGGGCTCGAGCCCCTCGGTGGGGACGTACCTAAATATTTTTCCTCCTCTCCTTGATTTGCACAGTCGGGTAAAGAAAGCACACAAAATTACTCTTTAGTTCACTCCAGGACAGAGCCTTGGAAGTTTTTGATCATATTCAAATACCATTCAAGATAGGAACAGGAGTTTGACAGTGGCGAACTATTTCACTAAAGTTTTGATCAAGAAGCGGAGACAGGCTAACTTTGTGAACCAAAATTCTGGGCTGTAACTTTATTATATTAAACGGAATCTGGCCCATGGGATTATTAATATTCTTCGTCTTGTTATCAAGTTTAAATTTATAGTGAAATATCATTCAACGCTTATGCTTCCCGTACCAAGAGCTTTCGAAACTCGATGGCAACTTACACATCATCAAGAGCTCATATACGTTCCCACCAAAGGGCTCAAGCCTACCCTGTAATAGATGTCGCACTAGCGGCCCGTCCGCGGCTACGCTCGCGTCGTGTAAGATTTTCCCGTGGGTATAAGACTTTTTCCCGTAAAAAGTATCCTCATCAATGGCACGTTACAGTCCACTGCTGGACTATGAGCCTCCTCCACTCAAGTGTTTGGTTTTGCCATAATCTCCACGCTTGGCAGGCGGGTTGGAGATCGCAGATTAAAAGGTTACTGTATCAGAGAGCGCTGCTGCCCGTTCCCTGTTCAATGTGTAGTCCCTAAGTATTCTATGTGCTACAAACTATCTAGGTTACAAACTATCTCTATTCCAAATTTCATCCAAATTCATTGATTAATTTAAGCGTGAAGGTGGAACAAACATCCAAATATATTTTCACATTTATAATATTGGTGTAAAAATAAGACATTGCGTAAGCTGTGGTACAGCGGCTTGCGTTGTTGCCTCAAATGTGTATGCCAACAGGAGACAAGGCGAGTCGGCTTGATCTTGCAGCTTGATACGGGTCCGTTTGATCTACAACAGTCGTCTTTGATCGGCCTCCATTGGGAAATACAAAGGTCATAAATGGAAAATTCAGTGGGCCCAAAAAATCGCCCGAAACTTTGTCATCAAAGGAAAATGATCTGAGGAGTATTACTTATTGTTTTAGAAGTTTTATAGCAGGTAATGTTATTAACTAGTGGCTCTTTGAGCTGTAGACATCGCGACTATTTTTTTTTAAATGGCTGATATATAATTTTTGTACGTTTTCATTTTTTTTAATTTTCAAATACTGACTGACAAAATAATCTATTAATTCTGCTCACAAAATTTCATGAGAATCGGTTGAGAAAAGCGACTTGTAGATGAGAACAAACAGATTGACAAAAGGACAGATGGGCCATAAATTCCAAAAAATTAAAAACATACAAAAACAATTTTGGCCAAGCTGAAACGGAGCTTAGCTCGCGCTTAGCACTCGCTCGGTCAATAACAGACATAGAAGTAAAGTTCAATAGAAACATGTAAGGTAATAAACTCACGCACGCAAATATAGTCACGTTTTTGTCATTGAAAGGTGAGTAGTTATCGCATCACATCATACTAATATTAACATAAATTCATCTAAGTATTTTTAATTCACAACGCGAGCGTAGCCACGAGCAGAAAGCAATAACAAAAATAATAAAAAAAAGCAAGCAAGCTAGTCGGCAATAAAAAAATGTAGATAAAAACAGCTGTTGCCAGTTTTTCAAATGATCACAAATGAAAATGTTTAAATTAGAACTTAAAATAAGGCACAATAAAAAATATTTGGTCTGTTGAAGGTTATTCGTCTTACTTTAACAAAAACAGGCAAAACAACATCGTAGATTTCCCCAGGCCCCCAGCTGTTTTGTGATTATTCTTTTGATTTTTTATCAGAAAATATGATTTCTTAGGTACGTAAACTAAGAATGCCACCGTGTGGTGACGGCAGAGTAGAATATATTTGTCACCAACCCCTACTCTTCCCGTGGGTGCCGTAAGAGGCGACTTAGGGACTACACATTGATCAGGGAATGGGCAGCAGCGCTCTCTGATACAATAACCTTTTAAACTGCGATCTCCAACCCGCCTGCCAAGCGTGGAGATTATGACAAAACCCTCCACTTAAGTGAAGGAGGCTCATAGTCCAGCAGAGGACTGTAACGAGCCGTTGATGATTATAAATCGTAGTTAACCCTGTACTATGTCAAATAGTGACATAGATTGACAAGTTTGTTGTATTTCTTAAAATATAAATTATTTTCAAATTAGTAAGATCATTTAAGATAATAAATAAATCTCGAAACACGATATATAAAAACAATACAGAGTTTTCAAATGAATTTCATAGTGAAACTTTATTTTTAGACAAAATAATATCAAAATTGCTACGCCGCCACCGCTGCCGCAGCTACGCCGTAGAAGATACTACGTCGCGTCGTAGCTGATTTATTAGTAAAGCTTTCTTTACGTGTCGTTATAAAAAAATAAGAGACTTTTGAAAGGTGTGAAGTGAAGTCATAGGTAAAAGCACGATATGTCTGTAATATTAGTAAAAGTTTAAGTATTATATTTATTTATTTATATAGTTTTATCATAATAATATGTTATAATGTTTGCCATTATTACATTAATATACAAATATTCAGTCACAGAATAGTAGCATTTATCCAAAAGCCACTCTAATACCACCACCATCATCCCGTTTCACCTTTTTTGCATCATATTTCCGTACCCTAAAGTTGTTTGGAAGAGATTTCTACCCCTTTTGATTCTTCAGTTCTATGTCCTTTTTGTTTTTAATAAAGAATTTCTATTGTAATAATACAAGTTCAATGTAACATATCAAGTTATAATAAAATAAGATAAAACGTTGTAGACACGAATTAACTATTGAGATTAAAATTCAAGCAGGTATTTATATTACGCCCGTGTCTTTCCAGAAGTCTACCTTTTCAAAACGTTTCACTGAAAATAAAAGCACAAGGTATGTTATTTAACTGATTCAGGAAAACCACAGGGTGTGTCCGTTTTCACGTTTCGGATCTACTAAGTATTTCCGACCGTCACGTTTTCGATATGGCTCCGTTACCTTTAATACAAGGTGCTCCATAATGGATAGGATTCACCGTTATTAACGGCGATTTTATACAGGGTGATTTTATACAGTTGCGTTCTTTAACACCGACTTTAGCTTTTGTTGGGAACTTAAAAGAGATCTTTTTTTATTTACGTTGTTTGCTTTTTTTTCTAATATGAATTTTTATGTTACAGGGTAAGAACAAGCTTGCTAATTTTAATAAGATTTCATTCGAAAATGATTAATAAATATGTTGATAGACATTTTAAATTTATTATTTCTCTTATGATAGTGAATTCTTATCTGAAAAGTGCTTATTATTGTTCAGTTTATCTTTTTAAAAAGATCAGAAAATAGAGATACTTTTAAGTTTTCGCTGTTGTTAATATAAATAACACACATTTTTCGTTTAAAATAAGCTTTTTAATGAGCTCACCGATATTTCGACTACCTATGTCGCAATAGTCATGATCGATCACGGCAGAACTGCGGGTGGTTCGTCCGAACATTATTCTTATGGGCACACATATTATCTGTCTACCCTCTTTCTCAGTCTTATTTCACTACTACCAGAACTCACTTGACAATCATTAAAAAGCTTATTTCAAACCAAAATCGTGGTAATAACTCGATAGATATTTGTGTTATTGATAAGAAAATAATAAACAAAACTATAATTTCGAACTAGATGTTCTATCGTAATGGAATAAAGGCTGCATCACCGAGATGCTGTTAGCGTTTTATTTTGTGTTATTCATTACAATTTTTACTATTTAATCTGTAATTTGTGGCGAAACAGCATAGTTTATTTATACTTTTTAGTACAAGTACGAGTATACTGGCAATACCTACCTATATATAGACGCGCGGCGAGTGCGCGTACGCTTTTTTTTTCCCCACGCAGACAAAAGAAAACGGTGGCTGGCTGCAAGGGTTGTTTACAGCGCGGCAGTTGCCGTGTGGTGACGGCAGAGTAGAATACATTTGTCACCAACACCTACTATTCCCGTGGGTGTCGTAAAAGGCGACTTAGGGACTACACATTGAACCGGGAACGGGCAGCAGCACTCTCTGATACAGTAACCTTTTAATCTGCGATCTCCAACCCGCCTGCCAAGCGTGGAGATTATGGCAAAACCCTCCACTTAAGTGGAGGAGGCTCACAGTCCAGCAGTGGACGGGCCGTTGATTTGATTTTTTTTATTAATATTATTTGCAATTTTGAGCTTGTTGACGACAATTTAATAAGCAGATTATTGGATCGGAGCAAGCTGGTTTATCAGGCATAACATTCGGCACATTGTTACCCTTCCGGTAGGTGCCAGTTTGAACATAACCACGTACCAATGTGATTTTGAATTCCGAATCCATATGTAAGTTTATTACTCGTATATCGTCCAGAAGTGTAGCAAGCTGAAGTAGCAGTGTGCTGGCCACGTCTGTCGCAGAACCGACGAGCGTTGGAGCAGACGGGTTTTGGAATGGAGACCACGTCTCGGGAAACGTAGTGTGGGACGCCCCCCTGCCAGGTGGTCTGATGACCTGAGGAAGGTCACTGGTGGTGGCTGGATGAGGAAAGCGGCTGATCGTGCACTTTGGCGTGCCCTTGGGGAGGCCTACGTCCAGCAGTGGACTGCAATAGGCTGATTGATTGATTGATGTAAGTTTATTTTTCGCTCTAACGGTGATGGAACGTGAGGAAACCTGCACACTCCAGCGAAAAAATTCAAACGTTGTGTATGAAGACGACCAACCCGCACTGGGCCAGCGTGGTCGATTAAGGCCTAATCACCCTAATTCAGGGTAGGTTGTGTGGATGTTTATTTATCAGAATCTGATGGCTTTGTGTGAAATTAACTCTCACAAAAAATAAGTAATGTACTCTGACTATTTACGTTTTTAGAAACTCTTGGGTTCAATTGAGTTTTCATCCAATGTTTATCTTTATGTTACGTCGTCCTAAATTTAATAATAATTTCTTAACTTATCTCTTCATTTCCTAACCTATTTGTGTCTCTATTCATTATACGGTCCATTATTCAAATATGAACACAAATTTTTTCCCTCACATTTATTATTTTAACAAAGTAATGCCAATGTTGCCTTAGATTAAACAATGGAACGAAAGCGCTTACGGCACTAACCATTTAGGGCTGCCTCTTTAAACTTTTTAGAAGCGCGTATAAAAATATTAATGTTTCGTAATTTCATTATGAAACTCTTCCAAAAAATTGACGTAAAATGTTTCTTTCATGGAGAGTTGGGTAATTATTACTGGGTATAAATTTAAATGTTTGTTTAGAAAAGACAATGTATTTTAAAGGCCAATTTTTACTTGCCAAAGTACAGACAGTAGCGACTTAACATAATCCATTAACTAAAGTACAAGTACAGTAGCAAGTTAATAAAAATTTTTCTGTCAACTATTATATAAATATAGGTTATAGGTATATTTAAGAATTTTGAAAAGTTGTGGAAAGTTGACCAGTTTCATGGGTTGATATTTTTATCACCCAGAAAGTTGCGCGTTATCTTTGATATTGATTATAATTTTTTTTTAGGATATGGATATTGATCAAAATATTTAGCATCTCTTAGATCATTATCAGTTTTTGGCAATATAATAATAGAATGAGAGGCCTTATTCGGAGTATTTTTAGATAATAAAGATATTGGTGAAAATGTTTAGTATTCTTTGATACTGATACTCGAATATAAATCACGACACAAAATATTCTGCAGGACTTTTGAGCACAAAAGGTTTGAATACTTGAAATATCCCAAATGATTTCCTATCTAGACCGGTAAGTATCTATCTACCCACTTTGCATACAAATGCAAAGGCTTCCTTCACTGTCACAGCGGAAAAATGGTCGCTTGTTCAAAGAAGGAATTGGAAAAACTTAAATTGCTTTTACAATACAAACAAGTCAAAGAATCTGATCAACGTCTTTTCTTCCCAAAAAGGTGATGATAAAGAGGCTTAGTAAAAATGTACGACAGTTTTGAATCTTTTTTTACTGCTCCATCATCATCATCTTTATCAGTAAAGGTTGCAGCATTACTGCAGGGTTTTTTAATAACCTTTTTGGTATGGCTTTTTTTTCTTTTGGCCGGTTTTTATGTCACATTTTCAAATTTAAAATTTTCTTGGTTTGACCTTTTTCTAAATTGTTGATTGTTTTTTCTCGGTTGTCGTCTGTCAGGAGATGGAAACGTTTTATCCCTTGAACGTTGTTGAATTTTTTCTAAATAAATATCTGTCTGCCTTGGTATACGGTATCTCTTGCTAATGCGGTGAATAATAAGTCGGAGTACTAATAAATCTGATATCGCTGATAATAAATATCGCGGATTCCTACTTTGGACCTGCCGGGTAAGTCTTGTGCTGTCTTCCTCCTGGTTTTTATCGACGTACTTTTTTCTTTCCCTGACTTGGTCGGATGTCGATTATTTCCTTGTCAATCTTTACAGTGTATTTCCGGCCTCTGCGGCACACACACGAGGGTCCCTCCGTGCCTTTCTCGATCTCTCGCCGTGGTTCCGGACCCCTGAGGCCACCGGGCGTTGGACGTGCCTGGACCCCTGCGTTGTGTGCGTCCGCGCCCGTGCCAGCTGAGTGCCGCAGACCCGCGCACCGGCGTCCCCCCTGGGATACTGCCCATCATTTTTTAGCCGTTTTTTTGTATCTGTCTTGTAATTTTGTATGCGGATTTTGCCAAATTTAAATTCCTTTTCCAAATTCTAAAAGGCCCTTTAGGTTTCTCTGGCCCACCTTTTTTTGGTTCCCGTTTGGTAATTACTCTCTCGGGGTACTCCGCGGTTTTGGTACACCTTCCTGCATCGATACACCACAACACAACACTAGTTCAGCGACACGATATCGACGGAGTCCCCTCAGGACTCGACTCTCGGCTCATGCTTGGCAATTTCTAGGCCTTTTTAAATTGATATTATACCGTTCGGACAAATTCAACTAAATCTTTCTTTGTACACCTAAATTTCACGTTTCGCCTGTGGTTGTCAACCACAGGCTAGCTAGCTTTCTTTTTTTAACGCTACAAGGTTTATCATCAACAGCTCATATACGTCCCCACCGAGGGGCTCGAGCCTACCCTGAATTAGGGCGATTAGGCCTTAGTCAACCACGCTGGCCCAGTACAGGTTGGTCGACTTCACACACAGCCGTTAAATTTCTTCGCAGGAGTGTGCAGGTTTCATCACGATGTTTTTCCTTCACCGTAAGAGTGTCGAATAAACGTACATATGAATTCGAAATTTGAAAACACATTGGTACGTGGTGGTGAGGAATCTCGAATTAAAGGTTTAAGTAAAGGTTTACCGCTGGACAACATCTTCCGTCTGTAAAAATTTTGCTCAAAAACAGAAGCTGCCAAATCAACGGCCCGTTACAGTCCACTGCTGGACTATGAGCCTCCTCTACTTAAGTGGAGGGTTTTGCCATAATCTCCACGCTTGGCAGGCGGGTTCGAGATCGCAGATTAAAAGGTTACTGTATCAGAGAGCGCAGCTGCCCGTTCCCTGTTCAATGTGTAGTCCCTAAGTTGCCTCTTACGACACCCACGGGAAGAGTAGGGGTTGGTGACTAATGTATTCTACTCTGCCGTCACCACTGTGTCTGCGTCAAAATAGTTTAATATGGACAAAAATATTTAATAAATAAATCACATCACACTAATATTATAAAAGTGAAAATATATATTTGGATGTTTAGACGTATGGATGTTTGTTCTGCTTTCACGCCTAAACTGCTAGACAGATTTGGATAAAATTTAGAAAAGAGATAGTTTGTACTCTAGATTTACCACATAGGATACTTTTTACCAGGAAAAGTCATATTCCCACGGGAAAATCTTACATACGTTAATAAATAATAATAAAAACTTGGGCTTTTACGAATATTTTTCTTATTTTATCATTAAGCCAAAATAAAGCGAAAAAAATATAAGATAGCTACAAAAACAATTTTACTGTTGATTTTAAGTTTTCAACTGAATACAATAACAAAGTACGCAGAGTGGCGCGGCGCTGTGCTAAAATATTAAACGTCGCTTGTCAACTTCCAGAAAAAAGAAAGAAATTGTGACAAGAATAATAAAACTTTGGTTCTAGGAACAAATTCTTACTAATATTTATTTTTTATTCTTCCTTACTAATGGCGACACATCTTATAGACGTATTTCGCCAGTGTCGATTGATATTTGTACGTTTAAGATATTGTGATGATTGTTCGGTGAATTGGGCTCAGTAATGTGATAATACAATTACTGAAGCCACCACGAGGCCTCTTGGCATCATCTAAAAATGTCACCAAAGTGTAAGCGATTCAATTGTTCTATTATAGTTTATAGTCCCGAAACATCCACTGGTTAATACACTATCGAAATTATACACTAAACACTTCAATAAACTAAAATAAAAAAAAAACGGAGACACGTCCGCCATAAGACCCTCCTTACTACTATTATAAAAGAAGACACGTCCGCCATAAGACCCTCCTTACTACTATTATAAACGAAGACACGTCCGCCATAAGACCCTCCTTACTACTATTATAAACGAAGACACGTCCGCCATAAGACCCTCCTTACTACTATTATAAACGAAGACACGTCCGCCATAAGACCCTCCTTACTACTATTATAAACGAAGACACGTCCGCCATAAGACCCTCCTTACTACTATTATAAACGAAGACACGTCCGCCATAAGACCCTCCTTACTACTATTATAAACGAAGACACGTCCGCCATAAGACCCTCCTTACTACTATTATAAACGAAGACACGTCCGCCATAAGACCCTCCTTACTACTATTATAAACGAAGACACGTCCGCCATAAGACCCTCCTTACTACTATTATAAACGCGAAAGTTTGTACGTACGAGTATGGATGTTTGTTACTCGTCACGCAAAATCTACTGAACGGCTTAGAATGAAATTTCGAATAAACATAGTTTGTTCCCTGGATTAACACATAGAATAACTTTTACGGGAAAAAATCTTATTCCCACAGGAAAATCTTACACAACGCGAGCGTACCCACGGGCGGACCATTAGTCAATAATAATATTATCTTTATACTTTCGTAGAGCGGCTCTATAGTTAAACAGCTAGAGAATTTCCCTTTTCTAAGTTAAATTTTGGTTTAGAACCACCATATTATTGTTTTCGCAGCAATAATAATTCAAGTGTATCTTTTATTTTTCATCATCTCACGAATAGTTTAGCACAATTTCTAGTCCAAATCTAACGAAAACATTTGTCTTGAATAGACAACTATCTTAGATAAATGAAAGGCTCGCGCGGCGCTCGCCTAGATACCGCTGGCATAGTTGTAAAATGCGGCAACAAATACTACGCCAAATTCGGCGTACCCGAGCTCGCGCCGTCTCGTATTTCCTCCGAGCTTGCATCCTTCCAAATTGTCATTGTCATTGTTGAGTTGCCGCATTTACGGAGCTGTTGTTATTAGATAGCGCGATATCTAGGCGAGCGCCACGTGAAAGGCTCTCATTAGATAACTATATTATTATTATGTCACTTTTTTACTATTTTTAATTACATAATCTAGTACGTCATTTTTCCTAATTTACCTCAAACCTGATTTCTGCGAATCTGATGTAATGCGAATATAACCTACTGTATCCAAAAGACCCATACTTGGACCCAAACAAACCCTTTGAAGCTTTTTTCAACTGTCTGCCCTGATTGCCTTTTTCGCCTGGGGGTAAAATGGATTTGTGTATTTAAAATTGTTTTATGGTCTAGTTATTTTAAATTGTTTTTATGCTTATAACTGTAATAAATTAATAATAAAGCTGAAGCTTATTTTTGAAACAAAGTAATATAACTCACAATTTGGAATAAATATTACGTTTTTTCTATCTAATACACATATTCATAGTTCAGGCCTTGTCTAGTTTGGTATCAGATGGACGTGCGTGAAATGTCACCAATATTTTATCAACAGCTCATATACGTCCCCACCGAAGGGCTCAAGCCTACCCTAAATTAGGACGACAGGCCTTAGTCGACCACGTTGGCCCAGTGCGAGTTGGTCGACCTCACACACAACCTTTGAATTTCTTCGCAGGAGTGTGCAGGTTTCATCACGATGTTTTCCTTCACCGTAAGAGGTTCGAATAATCGTACAATGAATTCAAAATTAGAAAACACATTGGTACGTAGTGGGGAGCCCCCAATATTTAGGTATCTAAATATAATAAGGATTATGTTTGTAAAAGACTTAAATGTCTATGATATTCTTCGCAACTACTTTTGTCATTAAAATTAATACAATCATAGTGAATGTGTATTTATTCGTACGTATCCAGTACGGTATATTCATTCACTCATTCATTCATTCATTCATTCATTAAGTTCAGTTCAGTTCAGTAATTTATTTATAAAACATAATTTTACACGTCAATCTTATTACATTAAATCATTTACAATTTATTTTTTCTATTTAAGTAGGTAGTACGTTATAATCTATAATTACTTTATATAAACAATGTTTAATTAATAGGCATGTAATCCAATGTTAAAATGTAGGTCAAATGTTATTTACTATTTTAATTTATTGCTCGGTTTTTATTATTTTAATTTTGTGCTCGGTTATTTACTATTTTAATTCTGTGTATTCATTCAGTATTGCTCAAAATTAGCAAGCAATTGATGCATTGTCCCATCAGAGGAGCTGGAGAGTACTGCACCGGACTCCTCCAATTGCAGGCAAATTGCAGAGGGGATTAGGTCTGACGGGAGCGGGACCATTGACCGAATTCCGTGACGTCATCCAATAAAATATAATTGTAGTTGAACTTTAGGACTATAATATAGTTAACAGCAGTAAAATCAAGGCAAGATCCCCGAGGAATTTCTAAAAAAAATGCGCTTTTTGTTAGACGTGGTGTTTTATTATTAAGCTAGGGCCGCTGTTATAGCAGGCGTAGTCGGTAGAGATCTACCATGTATTCAAGGTGTTTAGGATTTTTTCGATAATTTAGTTGATAACACTGACCTGTGAAGAAATTCGTAGGTTGTATGTGAACTTGATCTAAACACGCCGGCCAGCCCTCAAACGCGCTAATTTAGGGTAAACTCGAGCCCCTCGGTGGCGACGTATCATCAACAGCTCATATACGTCCCCACCGAGGGGCTCGAGCCTACCCAGAATTAGGGCGATTAGGCTTAAGTCGACCACGCTGGCCGTGCATTGCGGGTTGGTCGACTTCACACACAACATTTGAATTTCTTCGCAGGAGTGTGCAGGTTTCATCACGATGTTTTCCTTCACCGTAAGAGCGTCAAATAAACGTGCATATGAATTCGAAATTCGAAAACACATTAGTACGCGGTGGGTATTGAACCCGCGTCTCCCGGACGGGAGGCAGCGGCCCTAGCCACTAGACCACCGAGGCTCTTGTGCTTCAAATACATCGTGATATCGGTGTACTAAAAAACACCAAGACAGGCGTCTAACAGGAAGAAAGTTTATAATAACCTCATAATAACTAACTCTAATACCCTATTCATTTTTCAAACTTCAACCGCAACATTAATTAAACACCCCACTTTTTCCTACATAAGTTCATTAATTCTCAGTGGAAACCTCAGTAGAATCTAGTGATAAATAAAACGGCATATCCGCAGGCGTCTGGACCTGGACAGATATTAATGACGTCACGACGCGGGACAGACGGAACGGGACGGGACGGGTCGGGCCGAGACAGACAGGGACGGCTCAATATGTCGCGGGTAATGTCTGAATCTGGGCAAAGCGTAAATTATCCGTGATTTTATTCAAGTTGATGGACGGTCGTAAAGGAAGTGGCGATTTAAAAAGACTGAAGATGTCCTTTTTACTATGATAATTGTAGAGAGACAGGGAGAGACAGGTCGCGCCAACGAAGGCTCAATATGTCGCGCATAATGTTGGAATTTAGGTGAAGAGTAATTTTGTCTATGATTTTATTTTAGTTGATAGTCGACGACGAAACAGAAGATAAAAAGAGACGACAGGAGAATAGTTTGACTATGATCATAAATTTTAAAGGCTAGTTTTACTATGTACTCCTTACACACCTTTATGTAAATATTTTTGTTGAGTAAAGAAAGAAATGTAGCTTCAAAGCGCGCTGAACCACTCGCACTCAACCGCCAAAAAGATATCTGCTCAAAATAGCAATAAACTAGTGTCAATTTTGGGTCAATTTTTTTTTAAATACGTACGCGCACCGCTTCTAATACGCTCCAGTTCCTTTTCACTCAACCACCAAAAAGATTGATTTGTGTTTTGTAGGCGCATTCTTAAACGTGTGAATTTCCCATCTTCCCGCGGCGAGTACTTACACCCATAGAGTTAGTTTTTTTCCTTATATCTATGCTTACACCTCAGAGGAACAAAAGACGACCGCTTCGCTTCCGACGCGCGTCACAAATCTTTGACTTACACTGACAACGGGATGTTTGTGTTGACATTAGAAACGGCTCCTCAGTTTCGAGAACACGCGCTTATTGTTTTCATACACTCTTCGTTGTTATATATTGCTGGATCTTTTTGTCTCGTGTAGGTAAACTATTTGCAGGACGATATTCTCCATGGCTGAGTTAATAAATCTCTCATTTGGGAGGTCTTCAAGTCCCTCTGTCAAACAATTTTTTGTTTATTAAACTTTAACAGATTTTCCTAAGTTTGGTTAGCTTTTTTTCCTGCTCTTAAGAAGCCCTTCTGTAAAATAAAATGACCTACAATAAAACTTGATACTGGCGAAATCAATTGGGATCGCCATGTGTGTAAAAAAACAATTGATATAGGTGGAGGCTTGTTCAAAAAGAAAGATGATTCCATGCCTTGCAAGGCACTTCAGGGTAGGCTCGAGTCTCTCGGTGGGGACGTTTATGAGCTGTTGATGAGTTCCCAAAGGAACATGAGCTCACAAATGAAAATGAAAAATCTTCCATAGTAAATCAATCAGCAGTTTTGTATGAACGGGCCATTTTTTTGTCGTTATTTTGGTTGATTTCTATGAATTAAAAATATTTATTCAAAAGAATTTATTATTATTAATTTTTAGTTCACCTGTTCAAAATGGCCGTCCGAGGGAAGTGGAAAATAACCGCTCAAACCCGAATCAATCTGAAAGATAAAAAACAAATACCTCGCAAACAAAAATACCTGACAAATTTGTAATGAAAAGCTTTTTCCGATTATTGAAAAATACCGTGAAACGAACATTAAAATCTGTGGAAAACGTATGATGATCCGTGTTCCATATTCAATTTCAAAAAATAGAATGTCGTTTATTTTATCACTAGCGGTCCACCCGCAGCTACGCTTGCGTTATGTAAGATTTTCCGTGGGAATAAGACTTTTCCTCGTAAAAGTATCCTATGTGTTAATTCAGGTTACAAACTATCTCCACTCCAAATTTCATCCAAATCCGTTGAGTACCAAACATCCAAACATGTAAACATCCAAATTTTCACATTTATAATATTTATAATACCATTCGCAACCATGTTTCATAGAACTTTAGGTTTTATTTAAAATTTTCAGCTTAGGTCTCGTATCAGCTTTCGGCAGTTTAGTTATCTATTGTTAGGATCTATTTTCGTTCGTTGAGTATATCTAGTGCCATTAACAAAAAAAAAACATTGGCGTATCTGTCATTATGCGATTTCTGTAATTTTACTCAAAATTCGTCTATTATTCGTCAAAATAATCGGTTGTAAGTTAGTGGCCGTTAGCCGTGACTTAATGGTTCTTAGAGAATGCTTGTTCATCATGAGTTCTTTGGCTTGAAACTTTAACAAACCACTTAAAACTCATAGAATATACTTTGAAGATGAACCATTTCTAAAAGTAAATATTTACAAGAACACAAAGGACAGAAATAACTATAAAAGCGTGTTCTTTTAAATGCAAACAAGAAATTCGATTAAAAGTTCCATGAAGTCAACGTAATGTTTGTATAATGGGAATGAACTTAAGGGGACGCCGCCGCGCAGACGGTGCGACTCAAATTATATTAATAGAAAGGTGTGACTCACAATAAACTCACACTGGCCTCGATTCGGGATGTCATGCTCTTATTCTAATTTTAAATCCAGCTATCCTTTTCGTTTTTATGACCAATGAAAGAGAGGTGATGAACGAATGATATTAATTTGAACGAATGATAACCTACCTGGGCTGATTGATAACTGGCCGAAACGACGAACTTAAAAAAATGATACGCAAAAAAAAAATATTACATTTTGGCATCTTTTTGAAAATAGAACGCCAAATTTGAATTTAATCGAACTGGTGGAATTTGTTTGATAGGACGTAGAACTTTCTCTGTCGTAAATTTTCTTAACAATGGAAAGAAACGAAATTCGTGCGGTGATAAAGTTTTACGTTTTAAAACAGAAAACAGCAACCCAGATGAAAACCAAGCTAGACAGTGTTTTAGGTAATTTTGCTCCTGCATTGAGTACAATTCACACCTGGGTAACTGATTTTAAACGTGGAAGACAGAGCTGCGAAGACGCCCACAGGTCTGGCCGTCCAAATGAAGTCACGAATCCGGACATGATCAAAAAAATTCACAAAATTGTATTGAATGATCGGCGCTTGAAGTTGCGAGAGATAGCAGAGATGGTGAGCATTTCATCTGAACGCGTTTTTAATATTTTGCACCAATATTTGGGAATGAAAAAGCTTTGCGCGCGATGGGTGCCGCGTTTGCTCACTGTTGACCAAAAGCACGTCGAGTGGACGATTCATCGGAGTGTTTGGCGCTGTTTAACCGAGATCCTAACGAGTTTTCGCGGCGTTATGTAACAGTCGATGAAACCTGGATACATCATTATACTCCCGAGACAAAAGAACAATCTAAGCAGTGGACTGAGAGCGGAAGACCTGCGCCGAAGAAAGCAAAAACGGTTTTGTCGGCCGGCAAAGTGATGGCGACTGTTTTTTGGGATGCTCGAGGGATTATTTTAGTGGATTATCTGCAAAAAGGAAAAACAATAAATGGAGAGTACTACGCAAGCTTGCTGCAAAAATTAAGTGAAGAAATCCAGAAAAAACGACCACATTTGGCCAAGAAAACAGTTTTGTTCCACCATGACAACGCACCTGCACACACGTCAATGGTTGCAGTCGCCAAACTCCATGAATTGCGGTTCGAATTGCTACCGCATCCACCCTATTCCCCGGATCTGGCCCCGTGTGACTTCCACTTATTCCCAAACCTGAAGAAATGGTTAGGTGGCCAGAGATTTTCATCAAATGAAGAAGTCATTGTTGCCGTGGACGAGTATTTTGAGGGGTTGGAGAAAACATTTTATCAAACTGGTGTAACGGCATTGGAGAAGCGCTGGACTTAATGCATCGAGGTAGAAGGAAACTACGTTGAGAAATAAATTTATTTTAAATAGATTTTTAAAGTTTTTCTTTGTCGTTTCGGAAACTTATCAATCAGAAAATAAGGGCATAGCTGTCAGTTTAAGAGATTTTTAAGTCGCATGTTTTAAGTGCTCTCTAAAATTGTGCCATCGACACGGCCATAAGGTTCAAATTCGATGTTTGACAGCTCTAATATTAGAATGGCCATCTCCTGTCCCTTTTCAATCTTTAAGAGGTAAAAAGGACAGACTAACTTAAATTAAGGATTAGAGCGTGACAGTGTGAATCGGGGCCACTGTCTTATACTTAAATTTTATATCAAACTTGTTGACATATCATGAATGCAAGAGAGTGATTACGAAATGGCTAGAAGAAAGGAATTATGAGGAAATAGAAGAATTGCTAACACAATAATGATTACTAATAAACGAATAAATGATAATATTCAACCTTCTACACAATTCAATACACATAACCCACACAGATACATCCACACACACACACCCATACATACACACTTACATACACACACACACATTGTTACACAGAGTTACACACACACACTACATTGCATTGCAAAGCTCATGTGCGGCCTTATCCTAAGTCTTAAGAGTTTTAGAAATAATATTATTTATACCTATCTATTTAACTATATCTATGTCTAAGAGCTAAACTTTTAATTTAAATTTTAGTACTGAAAGCTGTAAAAATTATAATTATAATATAATTTTTCTTAATTTACTAACACTAAGATGCCTAGTTTAGTTTACTTTTAGTTTTATGTAATATTTCTCAGTAATGGAAGAGCGGAGCCTCCTGACACAGACTGTTCAAGCCTAAAAGGAGGCTCCAATCACAGTCCATATACTGTATCACTGAAAAAGATAATAAAATATTTTAATTTTTAATTTTTAATAACTTGTTTATCTGTCGTTCTTAAAAAATCTTTCTCGTGACGAACATGATCGGTATTTTATTCAATTGAAATAAAATGTATTTTTATTTAGTAGTAGTTTGCTGGTAGCTGGTGGTGGCTGGATGAGGACAGCGGGTGATCGTGCGCTTTGGCGTGCCCTTCGGGAGACAGCAGTCCAGCAGTGGACTGCAATAGGCTGATTGATTGATTGAGTATTAGTTTTAGTTAGCATAACCATTAAGTTTGTAAAGCAATAAATAGCACTTTGCCTAAAAATCACCATCCACGAAATTAACAATAGAGTTAACGTGCCCCAAGATACACATAACGAATTTACACTAGTGAGCGTACACTTGTAGTGAATGTGCCACAACCACAGATAAACTAATTTTGTCCTTGGTATTAGCTAGCTTTGACGTCGAGAAATGGTTATTAAATCTTACTTCGAAAAAATATATTTTTGTATTTATAAATTATTTTTATATTTTACGAAATTTTCGTCCGAATGTTGCCAGTAGTCTCATTTTTACCCTATTTTATTCAAAAATTTTCTTCATACGCGCATCGTATAATTCACTGAGTGCCTCAGGTACGCAGCTTGAATATTTTATAGGCACACGTTAAAAGGCGAACTTCCAGGTATTAAGTATGTACAAGCTAAACACTGGGTAACAAATGAGTTTCCATTAAAATAATTTCATTGAGCGTGTTTAAAAAACATCTAAGGTGCACCTGTAACATAATATAACAACATTATATGTTAATTTAATTAATACATGCAAAAAGCTACGCCTCTTTCCCACAGGGGTAGGCAGAGACCACGGCCTTTCACTTGCTACGATCCAGACGTATTTCTCTCGCTTCATCCACATTCATCAATCTCTTCATACATCATGCATACTCACTAAAAACTTGTATCTTTAAGGGTCATATCTTTAATTATTTATTTATTTATATAAGGTACACCTGCAGTACACAAACGCAACATTAAAAAGAAACAGTGTAAACATAGGTTCTTGTTATGTGTACCACAAATAGGTGACACAGCATTCGAAAAAATAAAGAACACGATATCATCAATGAATTTAAAATAAAGATTAAAAAGCGAAAACAAAATAAAAGCAATATTTTACAAGTATATGGTTTCAGATAACAATAATTGTTAGGAAAAATCCTCTATCATCTATTACATACTAATTGTCTGGTAGTGGTGGGGCGTGTACAAAAGAAAAGGTATAATTTATGGGGAAAACATTGGTTTATTCTGAAGTGAATATTAAAGTACTAGACAAACATGTCGAAGGGCTTCTCAAATTAGACTGAGTCAAAACATCCTTCAAAACTGACATGTTTCGAAATCATTTGAAAATACAATTCTAGAACAAAATAAAGCTGCCAGTGTGCATTTATCACATGCCAGCATTTTTAAATAACAGAGTAAGGAGTGTAGGTATTGACCTACACTTCTTACTCTGTTATTTATGTAGGTATTGACCTACACTCCACTCGAGTAAGGAGTGTAGGTATTGACCTACACTTCTTACTCTGTTATTTATGTAGGTATTGACCTACACTCCTTACTCTGTTATTTAAAAATGCTGGCATGTGATAAATGCACACTGGCAGCTTTATTTTGTTCTAGAATTGTATTTTCAAATGATTTCGAAACATGTCGGTTTTGAAGGATGTTTTGACTCAGTCTAATTTGAGAAGCCCTTCGACATGTTTGTCTAGTACTTTAATATTCACTTCAGAATAAACCAATGTTTTCCCCATAAATTATACCTTTTCTTTTGTACACGCCCCATTTGGTTAGGTATAGCAATCTATACCTAACCAATTGTTTCAATCTTGACTGACTAAATCATGCAAAAACTGTCTTATTTCCATTGCTATCCAAAACGAAGATTACGGACGGAAAGAAACGGACAATTAGATGTTCATCCCTTTTTTTTTAAATGGCTGAACGGATGAGTTTACTTATTTTATCTTAAAGGCATAGTGGTGACATTGTAGCTTCCAATCTATAGCTTTATCCAAAATCCAATTAATTGGATTTAAATTAGAAGTGACGAACTATCGAGACGAGAGCAGATGATCTTCAATTTAATTAAGGAACATCGCTCTGAAACCACACCCAATACTCTATTATATTGGCTAAAACCACAGATATTTAAAAACAGAATAAATTTGAAGACAGAACTCGGTAAATGAATGGTCCACACAGATAGACTTCTCTAGTTGTAATAAAATTGCTGTTATGCAGTCGGAACGCATCAGTTGATGCCGGCGTTATGCATTATACATAATCTATTCTATCTACCACATTATTGCTTAGTGTCTGGTGACACCAGATAAGATAAGTTACATTTAAAAGTAGCTCATACCGCCGTGTGGTGACGGCAGAGTAGAATACATTTGTCACCAACCCCTACTCTTTCCGTGGGTGTCGTAAGAGGCGACTTAGGGACTACACATTGAACAGGGAACGGGTAGCAGCGCTCTCTGATACAGTAACTTTTTAATCTGCGATCTCCAACCCGCCTGCCAAGCGTGGAGATTATGGCAAAACCCTCCACTTAAGTGGAGGAGGCTCATAGTCCAGCAGTGGACTGTAACGGGCCGTTGACTTGACTTGACTTGAAAAGTAGTTCATACACGACGGAGCTTATTCCTTAAGTCCCTTGTTCGCGTAAAATTAAACAACTTATAAATAAGGTTTATATAAGCCAACACATTCTCCAGATAATTGTACATTAAAATTGTGCAACTCGTTACAACTATAAGACTCCGCTATCTCACAGTCTGTTTGTTCGTAACTTTAACTTCGCTAAAATAACAAGTTTAGTGAAATAACATGGCTTCTGTGTGTAGACGATCTGATGTTGTCCGCCTGACCATGTTGGCCCGAGTTTGTAGCAGATTTGCTTTGGTATAAAACCGATTAAGTGTTAGTAAAAATATTAAGAGACATATCACTCTAATTATTTAATATTCATGGCTTAGCAAACTTCACATAAAAGTGTCAGGTATAGGTAAATTTTAACTTAATTTTTATTTTAGCAAAAAAAAAAAATTCGTAAAATAAAGAATAAAAAGGTGAGATGTGATGTTGTTGTTGTAAAATAATAAAAATAAAATAGAATTGAAGAAAATAATTAGTGGGTTAGTATGTGTGTATAACTGCAACGTTCACTTATTGTTTTCTTTAACGAATAGTATAAAATACTTCGAGATAATTATCGTCCTGTGCGTGTGTCACGTCAGCCCTAAATATACCTACCCACTATCAATTTTCTCTCATTCTTCACTTTGGAACATTTATATGAAGCCAGAATGTTGTTTGTGTGGTTTCCTTTCATCGTGTGACTGCTGGCGCCATCTATTGTCGATAGTTTCTGAGCCGCCCAAAAGGCCCCGGATATGGCTTTTTGACCACCAAGGCAGTAAAAGTGTGGCTAAAAACCGGTCTAAACTAGTTTAATTCATTTAGAATATATTTTATCTGTGATTTTAATAAAATCTAATTGTTTATTTTTTGTTTAATTTGTATTTCCATCGACTAAATTAATAAAGAATAAGGGTATTTTCCTTATAATTTCAAAACCCTTAAAACCACAAGATATGATCAGATTGTGAGTTTAATCAAAATAGCAGGCAAGTTGGTGCGCCGACGTGTTAAGTACGGGACTTAATGCCGCTTAGCAAGACTGCAACTACACGCAGCAGGTGCGCTCCGAATACAAGATTAGCTCATCTCATACTGCACTTTCATAAGCAAATGGAGAGATTCGTAGTCTGTTGTTGTATTTATATTCAGTTAACCGGTTTATTTAAGATTTTCCCGTAGGAATGAGACTTTTTCCCGTAAAAAGTATCCTTTGTGTTAATCCACGGTACCAACTATCTCCACATCCAAATCCGTTCAGTAGTTAAGGCGTGAAGGTGGATCAAACAATCAAACATCTAAATATCCAAATATTATTTTCACTTTTATATGGGTAATATTAGTGTAAAAAATAAATAACATTTTATTTCAAAACTTATTCTGCTAAAATTTCATCCTCTGCCAAACTACAATACAGCATGAAATTTACATCGTTTTGTTCCCGCCGTGTAGTGATAGTACCCGTCAAACTGAACAACTTTTCACGAATAAAAAATTCCTGCGACAAAAAAATTTTTGGTCTCTCCATACAAAGTGAGACTCCCGAGCGACCCATGGAGAGACTAAAAATTTTTTTGTCACTGGATTTTTTTTTTCGTGAAAAGTTGTTCAGTTTGACGGGTACTATCACTACACGGCGGGGACAAAACGATGTAAATTTCACGGTGTATAGTTTGTAGGCAGCAAGAATTGCTCCGTTTAATTCAGTAAATTATTTATCAGTAACTATTGTAGCATTACTAACAGTGTGATGTGATAGTGATGAGGTTAGCTTAATAATTCGCCCGACTTGACCATAAATGTTTTAAATGTTCAACGAAAATAAAGCATCAAAATGTAGCATATAAATAAAATAAATAAATAAAGAAATGTTTTCAATAACACGTTTTTAAAAAAGGACGAAACAGCATAAATAAGAAATATCAGTATTACGATGTCACACCGCGCGCCTTGCTAAAATCACCTGTTTTTTTTTCTAACAAATTAGTTAAGCAAACTTTTCTTTCAGCCGTTGGTGAAAGAAGAAGTATATTGCATTGGTGCATTTTTCGAGTAAATATTGATGCAGTATAGTCAAAGTCAACATTATTTATTTCCATAGGATGTTATTAACATCACTTAGATCCGTCGTTACATTTTTTTGGGTGAGTTCACTAACACAATGGCGGAATCTGTGGAGAAGAGCTCTACATCTAGCAAACATCTTCCGAGAAAGATAATAATGAATCCTTTGATATCACACTAATATTATAAATGTGAAAATATATTTGGATGTTTAGATGTTTGTTCCGCTTTCACGCTTAAACTACTTGACGGATTTAGATGAAATTTAAAGTAGAGATAGTTTGTACCCTGGATTAACACATAGGATACTTTTTACCGGGAAAAGTCGTATTCCCACGGGAAAATCTTACATAACGCGAGACCGCTAGTAAAGCATAAAGTCATGCAGTTTTGTGTGCCCTTTGCTAATAAATTGTTATTGGGGAATGTTGTTCAGCTTCAAAGCAGATATTTAAATATTTGAGTTTAAATATTGCGAGGACTCATTTCATTTCGTTTTAAATCCTTTAAAAAGCATAGTACATAAAACATAAATCTGTTTCTGTAGTCACAAAACAGTTCGCTTCTAGTTTGGAAGCTGAAGCCGAATATTCAGCAGGGAACGTGTTAAACTAGTTTTTGTTCCACTGAAACTCTGATTAAAACAGTTAACTCCGTGTCGGCGCTATGTGCAAAAAGTTGACTAACTGCAACGGCATAGCTGATGCTCGTGTGCGGTCAAATGCCAATGCATTGGGTGGCTGTTGATGCAGTTCTCTATCTTAGACTTAAATCTAAAAGCCGCAGAAAGCAATTGTAAGAAAATTAAAGTTATTTTTTAAAAAGTAGTTAGACTTTTTTTTATTTTTTATTTATTTATAATTGAATATAACTTTATGAGGAGTATATTTTTTTTTTCATCATCATGATCATATTTTTTTGACTCTTCAAAAAAACAAAAAATAAATATGATAATATTATTTAAAATATACTTCTCATGAAAAAAAAACGAAACACCTTGCAAGTTTATGTTTTGTAAGAAATAACAGAAAAATGTGTGTATTTAAAAATACACACACAATATATCAATACAATATACACATTTTCTGTTATTCCTTACAAAACATAAACTTGCAAGGTGTTTCGATTTTTTTGATGAATTTTTAGATTAAATCATTAGAAACTATTTAAATAATCTAAAAAAAACAAATAATCTTTGTCGAGACGTAGCCTGTAAAAATCTATTAACATTCAGCTTCATAATAATGCATATTTTGCTAAAATATTGAAATTAGCAGAAACATGTTTTATTAATTCATGCATTCAAAATTTTCATTTTCACTATTTACATTACGAAACAAGTGCAGTTTGCCAACTGCCTCAACTGCATTTGGCAGTTGCGATGCAGCTGGTTTGCAGCCCGTCTGTATAAACTATACTTATTTCACTTGAAGTTTGTTAAAAGTTGATATACAGTGGTGTTTGAGAATGTAAACTGCTGCAATCAAAATGCATGTATTGTTTATATTTAATTTAGTAGTTTAATGTTTAATGTAGTAGTTAGGGTTCCGTTGTCAAAAAGGAACCCTAACTACTACATTATAGTTTCGCCATGTCCGTCTGTCTGTCTGTCCTATGTGTTAATTAAGGTTACAAACTATCTCCATTCAAAATTTCATCCAAATCTGTTGAGTACTTTAAGTGTGAAGGCGGAACAAACATCCAAACATTCAAATATATAGGTATTTTCACATTTATAATATTAGTGTGATTGTTATATTAAGCTGAAACTGTTCCAAAAATCCTTGAGAGCTAAAAGGTGTCTCTACCATGTTGTTGATCAATCAATGAAACTGAAAAAAGTTAGTTTCAGAACTGTTCCAAATTAACAATAATACTCACAAACTGATCAACAGACCGAGTCAATTCGTATGAAAATTCAAATTTCTATTCTATTCAATAATTCTATTAATAAATAAACAATATTTTATTTAAAAAAAGAAAAGTACAAAAGATACGAGTCCTGTGGAGTGTCTTCTGGCCGTTCTTCTCCACAGAAGGCATACACTTGTAGTGAACGGGCCAACCAGAGACAAACTTCTTTTGTCCTCCTAGCTTTGACGTCGTCTAATTATTTGGTTAAATCTTACTTCGAATAAAGACATTTTTATCTTTTATCTTTATCAAATAATAATTATTGGCCTTGTTTCGGGATGTCATGCTCTAATTCTAATTTTAAAATCCAGCTATCCTTTTCACTTTTATGACCAATGAAAGAGAGGTGATGAACGAATGACAACCTAAAATAAGGGCATAGCTGTCAGTTTAAGAGATTTTTAAGTCGCATGTTTTAAGTGCTCTCTAAAATTGTGCAATCGACACGGCCATAAGATTCAAATTCGATGTTAGACAGCTCTAATATTAGGATGGCCATCTTCTGTCCCTTTTCAATCTTTCGAGACCATTGTTGAGAGTTTTCTAAAGATGTGGAACATATCACAATAGTTGCTCAGTACCAGTCATGTGCTATACTTAACGTGATCATTTATTTTTTTATTCAAATCAGGACATTAGCAACATAAGTTTATTTAGGTTAATTAACAGATAGTCAATGAAAAAAAAAGAAACGTTTTTAAAGTTATTTATTTAGAAAAAGTTAGCTAATATCAGAAAAAACAAATGTTTAGTATTTACCAAAGGAACAAAGGTGATGATTTTAAGTAAGAATAAAACTCTTGGCACGTTTATTTTATTTCATAATCACCTTAGTTATCAACATCGCCTTTGGAATTGGCACTTGTGACCGGGTTTTCTCAAATGTCTACTATTTGTTCATCATAGAAAATACTCTTTCTACTGGAGCATTTGTAGCATAATTGTGTACAATGAATTGTTAAATAAATAAATAAATAAATAAATAAAATGTATTCAATTAAAGTACAAAAGTTTTCATGCTGAATATAAATAGTTGGTGTCTATCCCGCTCCCGCGCGCCGCTGCTGGCGTCCGGCCGGCTTCTCAATTTTTGCGCTTTTGTGTCCCCGAGTTCATTTTGGGGACATTGGGAAACGTAACAAAAAAAAGTGATAGGCCCGTTCAAAACGGGACGTCTGGTCACGTTAGCTATACTACAATTCAAGAAGTTTTTACTCTTGTTTTTTATTTAGCTAACACGTTGTAAACACAAGAAAAAGCGACGGGGAAAAAGTACAGGCAGATTTTAATTTAGTCTAAAAACTCAGTGCTAAAAAAAAATACTGTCGCTTACAGTAGTATATAATATAGTAAAAGCTATATTATTATCCTAAAGCTATTCCATTCTTCCACAGTGATAGCAACGGCCCACAACATCACGAACCTAGAAGTCCCCACGTACGGGGACCCCCGGAAGGAGGCCAAGCTGGAATGCCACTACGAGAACGCTCGTGGGGATCCCCCGTTGCATTCCGTCAAGTGGTACCAGGACAACAACGAGATATTCCGGTTCACTCCTGATCAGCAGGTGAGTCTACCCTTGGCAACATCATCATGTACCGTCCTCACCGAGGGGCTCGACCAATGAATGCCCTGAATTAGGCTGATCAGGCCTTTCGACCACACTGGCCCAGTGCGGGGTGGTCGACTTCAACTATTGAAGTTTTTCGTAGAAGTGTGCAACATCAACGATAAGTATTTGCAAAGATTTTAACCACGCTAGACTTAAATAAATTCACTTATTTGGTGAGAGATTAATAATTTAGTAGGTACCTATATTCTTTGCATGTTTTAAAACCCGCACAAAATCACAAAGACCTACATATATAACAAAAATAACTGCTTATCTACCTAAAATGCGTTACTGTAGCATCGGGCCTTGATGGTCCGCGTGTTGGCCATATAATTTGATGATGTCTTCATTTGTGTTTGGTAGCGTGCGGCCAGTTTTCATGCTAATTAGTTATTAGTATCGAGTTTTTGTAGAACGTACGACGTCTTCCCCTATACATTAGTGCAATTAAAAGGTATTTCAGATAAACGTGGTAATCATTAATCACATAACTTAGGAATTAATTAATTAATTATCAGGGTCATTACCAGGAACAAAATCATGTAATTTTGATAAACACCTTTCGTTCTTTTGAGTTTGCCTGTTTGAGTGGTTTTGTTATGTTGGTTCCTAAAAGTTCATAGTCTAGTTTAGGTGCCATTATCCACATGCTAGTAAATGTTTTATTAGAATGTTGTTTTTCTTCTAATATTTTGCTTGACAAAAAAATAAAAATACCTACATGCAAATTCTTATTATTCTGATATTGAAGGTATGTACTGCGAAGAGTTTGTGGGACGTAGCAATGATATTAATCAGGGGAGCTTCCGAGTTCGTTGACCCTGTGAGGACTTTATTCTACGAAATAATATAGAAGATATCCTTTGCACTTTTATGTATTTTCTTTGTAGAAGCAAACATTAGACTGATCTCCAAAAACATCAAAAGAACGCGTTCGAACAAATTGAATGCCTTTCAAAAATATAGATAGCTTTTATAACCAGTACTTAGCAAAGAAAAGATTGTGTGTAAAAAAGTGCGAACGCGACAATACATTAAGATTTTTCGTGTCGTAATTCCTTTTTTTATTACCAAATACTTAGTTTACCAAACTGTTTTGTCTTAATTTTGATTTGAATAGTAAGAGAAAACGAAGGTATAAAAGTTTCGTAGTAACGAGAGCGCCAACAGAGAGCTAATTAACAACATTAATCAGGTAAATGAGCTAATCAGTCGTCGAGATGTTGGGATTTGCTCTAGTTAGGGAGCTGTTGTATTTCGCACCTCAATTAATTGGGCTAAAATACGTCACAAACACTAAAAAGAGCGTCGGTGGTCTAGTGGTTAGAGCCACTGCCTCCCGTCTGGGAGACGCGGGTTCGATCCCCACCACGTACCAATGTGTTTTCGAATTTTGAATTCATATGTACGTTTATTCGGCGCTCTTGTGGTGAAGGAAAACATCGTGATAAACCTGCACACTCTTGCGAAGAAATTCAAAGGTTGTGTGTGCAGTCGACCAACCCGCACTGGACTAGCGTGGTCGACTAAGGCCTAATCGCCCTAATTCAGGGTAGGCTCGAGCCCGCTGGGGACGCATCGAAGATACTATAATATGAATTGGTTGGTTGCCGATCGTTTACCCACACGATGATGCAGAAGAAGTTGGTGACCTCTCGTGACCTTAGTTTGTATGCAAATGGTGACCAACCAAAATGGTGAACGCAACGCAACCACAGCGCATAGACCGGCCATTTTGCTTAGCGATATATACCTAGATTGAAGGGAACGGGAGGTCACCAGTTCTTAACCTAAGCTCCAAGTACCTAGTAGATAAGACTTCCGTGATTTTAAAACAAATTATTTAAATAAACCTATTTCGATCGTTAAAAAGTTCGCCATTAAAACAATGAATTAAACTTTTCTTGGAATTGTAATTTTTCTGTCGGACCTACTCGTATTTGAACTCAGTAAATTCTCGTAATAAATAAATATGTGGGGACATCTCTCTTGTTTTTATTTTATAATTTAATTCTCACATCTAAACCTTAATCATAGCAAAGAATGAGCGCATAACATCCATTGATGCATTCCTTTCTGTTACCTCCCCTAAATCGTTCTACATTGCTTTAGCTCCGTCACTTCATCCCTAAGGAATTACCCAACAGGTGGGTCATTCTCCGGCTGAATCGGTGTTAATTACTGCTGCACCTGCTTTCGGTCCCTTGTTTTCCTTGTCCCTTCGCCTTGAGCCGGGTCTGTATTAATAGTCTTGTAGGATTTGAGGTAAAACGCAAATTACAATGATTGTGGTTATGTAATAGAAGTACTTTCAGATAGGGCTAATCTACACTTCGGTAAGTAGTAACTTACCAATTAACCCACTTGTAGTAGTTCGAAAAAACAGCCTATTGTAGAAAGGTGGGGGTAAAATGATAGGGCGATGCAATGTAAACGACGATTAAGTGGGTCCGAAACTTTATTTCGAATGACAGATGTTCGATGCATCATCACTCGACTGAAAGATAGGTCGTTCAACATACAAACGTCGAACTTCACCAATAACTCTGAAACCAGGATATAATCCACATGAAGAATGTTTTGTTTTTTCAATTGTTTGTCCTAATCTTGATCCTTCACTGGATGCTTTATAAGTTGACCTACCTAGTCAATAAATTATAATAGTATGTAGTTATTGATCCCAAGAGATAATCGTAGGGGCTGGGTAGTGCTAACATTATCTAGTTATGGGTTATTGTCTCGATTCTTATTGTGCGGGTATTTGTGTTGTAATCACTGTACCTAACAAAATTGTATAAAAAATTGTTAGGTAATGCTATAATAGTTACTGATAATAATTTACTAAATTAAAGGGAGCAATTATAGCTGCCTACAAACTATATTGTAGTTTGGCAGAGGATGAAATTTTAGCAGCGTAAGTTTTGAAAATAAAATGTTCTTTTTTTTTGTCCCCAGCCCCCCATTAGGACGTTCAACACGTCAGGCGGCCCTGTCAAGGGGTCCTGTACGATGCACAACTGCACCATTTACGTCTCCCTGCCACACAGATATAACACCAGGATCACCTTCCTATGTGAGGTGTCCACGGAAGGACCGAGGTTCGCTGTGGCCAAGATGAACAAAGAACTGACTGTTGCTGGTAAGACTTTGAGCAAATACAACGTTCAGTAATCTTAATTTGCCTAAAAGAGATTTTTAACTTAACCTAACTCAGCCTTTTGTGTTTTGTGACTTGTTTAATTCTTGTTGTTTCTGTTTGATGTCAGTAAAAGTATAAAAGATATACGAAGAAAAGATATAGAAGTAAAATTTCTATGAATTTATGACGTCACGATAATAGACAATCACTTGGCACGTTACAGCGTGCTTAGCGACATCTATAGAAAACAAGCGAGAATGAATTTCAGCGATGCCACTATGCCCTCCGTGGTGTAGTTGGTAATGCCCTGTGTGTGATGTAAACAGAGCTATCTATGTGTGATTTTGGCGACACTGGTTCTCATAGAAAAAAATACGTTTGTCCTTTCCACTCTTGTTTTATATTCCGTGGTTGGTAAGCACGTTGGCTGCGTATAGGCCGAAGGTCGTGGGTTCAAGTCCCACCGGACTGTTTACGTTTTTGGTTGTTTTCTAAAAATGAAATGAAATGAAATGAAAATTTTATTTGCAATAAATGTGGTGAGATAGAGTAAAATAAATATAAAAATAAATAAATATATAAATATTTTAAATTGATCAGCTTAAGGTTTTGGAACAAAAGTGGTTCACAATCAGCATAATTTAGTTTCTCTATACATTATCATGATACAATTTGCACTCTACGTTTCTTATCGTTAGAAGGGTTCTTCGCCCAACAGCCATGATAATGAAGCTTTAATGTGCCCAACAGTGGCCCTCAAGGCAGACCCGCTGATCACCGGCGCCCCTGCGTCTGCGCAGATGGGCGAGGACATTACAGTGAACTGCACTACTGACTACGCGTTCCCCCCAGCCAACCTCATGTGGTACATCGACGGGAGACCTGAGCAGGTAAAATCTCGAGTGCTGGAAATTTAATATCAGAGCTTAGATTTCAGTCCTGGAGAGTTTTTTCTGGCTGCACTTCTTCAGAGAGAGCGCACATTTTTTGACAACCTAATATGGACAAACTCTCGTCCTTGGTAGGAATTGCCTTGGTTGGCTTTCGTCATTGTGTCCTTGGTATAAACAGCGAAGTTTTTTTTTATATTTTGCTTTAAGTATACGTTCTGTAACCAATCATCAAAAGTAATATTTATCCGTATTGTATTTAGGTAAATAATAATAATCCAGGTTCTGTTTCAGTTAGATTCTAGTAGTGTATGGGGCGGAAAAATAAATACATGTTTCACGAAGTTTTAGCCTGGATGAATGTATTTTCTTTAATTGTTATTTTTTGTAAAATAAATAAAACACATTCTCTTCACGTCTTTGAACAGGATGAAAAAGTCGACGCATTCGCGCATATTCACAAGGCCAAAGCTTGTCGGAAAAGAACTGGCAGCTGCCCGAATGTTTTTTTTTTTATTTATGGTCCAGTTGCCTGATCTAAACTTACTTTGTTTAAAAAATACAGTTAAAAAATAAAAGAACAGATTCATCAGCCAGTACTGGCCAGTACTACAACACCAACATTTGTTTTAGTACGCCGAAACAAACACGAGCTCGTGTTTTAACTTTTTTCTGTACGCGTGTTTTTGAATGGTTTTTTTGTTGATTAATTAATCCACATTCATCCAGCTCAGTCGTCTCTTTGCACGAGAGTATAGGTTATTAATACTTTTTGTTAAGTATAGAAAAAGAAATATTTTTATTTGCTATAGAAGGGGTTTTACAAATGATGGTCAGTTTGGATTAAGCACATTCCACATTCTGCTATTAATATTAGCATGCAAATATTTAAATAAAAAAAAACACTTAAATAAGGGAAATCAACAAACAACAATTAATATAAAATAATTCATCAGACAAATTTTCTACTCAAATATTGTTCAACTGAATAAAACATTTGATCCAACAGCCAGGAACACATTTACATTATTAGGGGACAACAAATCGTAGTGCGCGACGGTACCCGATACTACGAGCGGCCTTGCAGGGTGATATGTGGGATGTTTAATTGTTTAAAGATTTGTTAAGAATAAATTGTTTAATAAAATGTAAAAAAATAATGTAAAAATTATAGAAAATGTTATAAAAATGTTGTAGATATGTTAATTGTTCGAGTTGCTTGACGTAACTCACTAAAAATATGTAAAATTGACCGAGTCGATCGGCGCCGCGTCGCATATTTGGCAAAAATGAAAAATCTAGGTTACACGTGCCGGTCGCCTCAAGCCTAGTTAAAACAGTGTACGTTGACCGTACACTAAGTATAACAAAATAAACTTATTTTTTTCGGGAAAAACCTCTTTTTCTAGAAAAGTTTACGACCTTATTTTGTTATTAAAAAAGCGTGTTGTTTATTAATTAATTAAAAATGAAAACACTCGAACAGGGTTGAAACTTTGGAAGACTTTTCAAACCATATACGTGAGTATTCGTTAGTTGACTATATTAAAAATAAATAATTGTACACTAATAATATTAATATTCAGGAGCAAAAAAAAAAACATTCGTATTAAGCAAGCTTGTGTCAAAATTTACATTATTGTAAGATTTATTATTAAATGAAACTATAAATAGTACATGAACTATCACAACACGACGTGACGTCACGTCCTGCTTTTTGCCTTGAATTTTCATACAAGTTACTGTTTTGAAATTTTATTAAAACAAGCTGATTTGTCACGTCAGTCAATTACCGGATTTCCGTTTTATATTTTATATTTGTTACAAACATCAAAGTCCTTCTCATAGCTCGCTGAACTACACAAGTAAAGATTAATAATTCTGTTTCATAGTTGCCTCAAAACTAATCAGGTCAGCCATAAGTCAGAACATTTTTCATGCTAGACTGGAATCTGTCGTACAGAAAAATATTGTAGTTATTCATAATAAGCAAACGAGATAAAGGAAGAATAATTCTGAGCTTCCAAGAAAATAATCATAAGCAGACGGGTTCTCGAATAAAGACAGGTGGACTGATGACCTGAGGGAAGGAAGGACGCCAAAAACCTACCTGTGAGTGCTGACATGACAACATGTTATATATTTGTAATCTAATTAAGACGCATTTTCATTTGATACCCCACATGGTTTTAGTTTTTTTTTGGCGGCCATCTTGGATTTCAGGCACAAGGAGTAATACGTCGAAGTGCTAGTAGAGATTTTTAGATTCAGCTATGTGCAAAACCCCGGAAAAAGTCTCTTAGCAACTTGTTACATCATTTGCTTCTCACAGTCACAATTCTGAATTTGTATCCCAGTCTATGATTAAAAAGAAAACATAAACAAGACTAATCTTTGTTTAAAATATGCTCATTCCAAAATTCATCATTAAATTTTGCTTTCCTAACGACAGCTCCAGCCCTGGATGTCGGACAACACAGAAACGTCGGACGCTGACAGGGACGGACTGCGGACCAGTTGGCGGGCCCTGCAGATCAAGGTGGTGACGGCGATGCCGGTGGACCTCAGGTGTGAGGCCACGCAGCCTGTCAAGCCTCCTCACAAGAGGTCTTCGAGCGTGAAGGTCAACGTCGCTCGCTCGCCGCACTTATCCATGTTTACTGCTTCTGGTAAGAATATTTTTACTAATATTTTAACTGTGGTAAAATGTCTTATCGTCGTTAACAAGGCTACCACCGGAGACGCCGGGCACTCGGGACCATGGGTTTGTGAAACTCATCATGGAAGAGGGGTTTGGACAATTAAATCTCTGGATCTGAAACTGACCGATCGAGTCAGAAACAGCATGCTGCGTTCACGATCACCCGTGTGCTTTGGCGTGCTCTTGCGGAGGCCTCCGTCCTAAGAAGTTACGACACAAACTACATATAATAATAGATCTTCGCCTTCGACCCCATCATTAGTTTCTATCAGTTGGATTAGTGGTCAAACGCGTGCCAATTCAATAAAAAAAAGTTATCCTAGAAAAATTAATTGATATCTTTTTGTTCCCAGGTACAGTGATCCCAGAAGCAACGTGTCTGTCGGTAGTGTGTATGTTATTACATATATTTTTTAAATGCAGTGCCTTGAGAGGAGTATAAAGTATAACTGAACTTCGATTGGGAAAGTTCCGAAATGTGGGTGGAAATGATTAGGTTTAAGTATAAGTTCCACAAGGTTAGATCATCCTGTAATTGACAACGTTTCATTTTTATTAAGGTTTAAGCCCAAGTCACACAGAGCGGGAGCGGCGCGGTCTGGGGCCAGGACAGCGGGACAGTGCTACACCGCGCCATACAAAGTCCCGAGTCTCGAGTCGAGTCTTGGGCTTTCAAAAGCAGTTTCATAGGTTTAATTAAATAAATTCACAGGATATTGAAAAAAATCTAAATATTTAAATATTATTATTTGGCATGTCTTTCCAATGTTGAAAACTAAAGGAACTATGATTTACTAATAGATATCTTCATGGTTTGTTTTCTACGAGAGACAATACGCTAAGATTTTAAATCTATTTATTTTTCAATTTAATGGAAATGTTGTCAATTACTTCCAGATCTATTAAATGAAACGTACGATACGATAAATGAAATATTTGTGTAATTTAATACATGAATGGTCTTTTTAGTAGTTCTTACACTCACCAATAGTCAAATGTGTTTTTTTTTTAAATATACTCAGCGGCACAGCTAACCGCCCAGCGTTCATTTCAGGGAATACTCGTGATTTTAGTTACAGTTGATGTTAGTTAAAAAGTAGTTAGTTTAACGTTTATTTCAAATCAAAATCAACAGTCCGTTACAGTCCACTGCAGCAGCTGGACTATGAGCCTCCTCCACTTAAGTGTTTGGTTTTGCCATAATCTCCACGCTTGGCAGGCGGGTTGGAGATCGCAGATTAAAAGGTTACTGTATCAGAGAGCGCTGCTGTCCGTTCCCTGTTCAATGTGTAGTCCCTAAGTCGCCTCTTATGACACCCACGGGAAGAGTAGGGGTTGGTGACAAATGTATTCTACTCTGCCGTCACCACACGGCGAACGTTTATTTAAATGTGTTTAATTATTCGTAAAAATAACCAAAAACCAATTGTAATATTATAACAATAAGCGTAGTTTAAAATTAACCCGAAATACAAGCGTGGGTGGTTAGATGTGCCGATGAGTATACGAGTATTAACAGATGAACTACCAGCTTTAAAGATAAGGTTTTTGTACAACAGTTGTTACTATGAACACGTTTCAAATATGTTGTGTTTTTGATTGTCACTATTACGAGATGAGTGTGAGGCTACTGAATTGAGGCATGCTATATCCACTTAAATATAAATGACCATATTATTATTTCAAATATTACAAAAAGTAACAAAGAGAAAGTATGACATAAACAAAGGTTTTTTTATGATTCACGCTTGTCATTCAACTAAAATTTACACCTTTTAAATAAGTGGTCATTCATGGGAAGTGGCCTTAGGTGACCGGATTCATATTTTTCAATGTTATCATAATAACGACTTTAATAAAAAACTTTAGTCAGACAATTACTTAAATATTTTATTGCATAACTTACTGCAAATTTATTTTCACATGCAATTCAATTCTTCAACAATACATATTAAAACAATCGTAAGAGAATACATTGTTTGGTTTGGGAGTATCGTATTCAATACAGAATATTCGCTACTAAATATTCTGAAGCGGTTTGATTGGCACGCGTATGATACGAACGAACCACATCAATGTGAGCAGAAAGCAGAATTCCGTATATCGACGTCTATCGTAATATAACAGAATATCTTATAATATTAATTTTCTATCTTTATCTAATACCATGAAACAATAAAGATATTTTTTTATGAATCGTATCCTATCATACAGGTAGCCGTAGCCGCACGTAGGCCTTTGCTACGGCGTAGCTAACTGAGCGTAGCAGATATTTAAACGCTACGAACTTACTACGACGCGCTAGCTTTATTGTTCTATACATTTTTTAAATGATAGCAACATGAATATTTAAGCGGAACTTGTTGTTGAGTTCTTAATTAATGGCTTCACATATAATAAAGATGCATTTCGCAAGTATCGAGTTATATTTTGTTGCTTTCAACTATACTTTATAATAGTATGCAACCCTACCTCATCGAGTAGCAAGCCCGCTCTTAGTCTATAATGTCTTTCTGTTTCATTACGTAACCAATTATTAACTTCCACATAATACTCATGACTTTACTGATATTTAATTAAATACAGTCGCAAAGGTTACGTGGGTGACTTAACAATATTCAACATCCATACATTTCTACTATTGCAATAACCAATCGCAACGTTACCCAAACACAAAGCAACTGCATTCTCCGAACCCTCAAAGCAAGCTGCGTTCCACTCGCAGTTTGAACTCAGAAATAAATAGCCTATTACGCGACCATATCGAGGAGTAGCGCAGTGCACGGAACACTGAGTGCGAATGCAGTACAATTTAAATGCGCCGGTTAAAATACACGGACCATGAAACACTAGCTGGCAGAAATTGCTCATTGGACAAGAATACTATAAAATGAATAATAAACACGAAGTTTTAAATAAGCCGGTTATAAAATCGGAAAGAATAATGTTGGGTTTATTAGTGCGCAGGAATCATAAAATAATGCTGGCAGTTCTTTCTGGTATTTTTTATTGCTAGCCAATAATGAAAATTTTAAATTAAAAATAGTTTTTCAACTTCAAATATTTTATGCTCGCACTTCTTGTTCTAGCTCAAACCCACACGAGGTTTAAGCCATTGGTTGGAACGCGTGATGTATTGTTTTTTTTTGACGTGAGCAGAGAAGATCGGCGTCCTACAAACACGTCAATGTATCTTGAGCTCGTTTACTCTCGCCCAAATGTGAAGTGCAAACATTGTTCGTTTAAACTAAATCTGCGGTTTATTTGGTTAAGAGCAAACAAGTGTGAACAAAAATACCTATTTCATTTTAAAGTTGTTCGTATAATGAGCCATATTTTTTAGTATAACTTTCATTTTTGTATGCTATTAGTAAACTTTTTTAATCTTTCTTTTTTAAATCTTTGTATATCAGTAAGTGGATGTAACATGCCGTGAGTGGAACTAAGATAAAAATTTGTCAAAAATTAATAAAATAAAATTAAAATTCTATTAAATAACTAGCAAGCACTGACTTTCGATGTTTTAAGCCACATAAAAAAATGTAACTATTATATTTACATAAATGTTGATACAGGAATAGGTCACGCCGATAATTACGACATTTCATTTTTATTGGTGCCCACAAAATTATTACCTACAAAATTTTTAATATGTGAAGAATTATAACGCAGGCTTTTTTATATATAAACCTTCTGAACATGATTACCATTTTCTGAAAAGTGAAATATGTACGAAAAATTCTCAAAGAATTAATGCAATATTAGTTTTACTATTATTATAAACTATTAAATGTTCGACGAAACTCGTGGCGCGTGAGTTGACTGTAATTGTGTATTGTTATGTTTAAATTTTTCTTCATATATATTTAAAAATGAAATGTTGTAAATTAAAAACTAAATCGTATTGTGTAAAAAGTTAACATTATTACAATGTAAAAATTGTTGTACATTTAGGTATTAATTGTTAAGGTTTTCTGTTAATGTTTCACCTAATTCTTATTTTATGAACAATTCTCTCTACTGCATTGTAACTTCCTCTTCAATAGTTGATTTTGTTTAACATTAAAGTTGGATAAAGGTTAATTTGCTGTCGAAACAGATTAAGGTACGGTCGCTTGCAAAAGTTGAGTCATATCACGTGTTTTTATACTTTGAAATATCTTTTCATTATTATGACCTTTTATTGCATATTATTATTTATATTAATAAAGTCCCGTACACACCATACGTTAATACAAAATCCAAGAAAAAATAACTATTAGAAAATAAGTTATTTCAAAGTATAAAAAGACGTGATATGACCCCACTTTTGAAGGTGACCGTACCTAACACCTAATTAAAATGTCAAATTCCAATTCCATTTATTTAATAAACATTTTGCTCAAACACTCTTCTATCTTTGAGTGATAGAAATACTAAAATAAATCTATTGTTTAGACTAGCTGAATAAGAAATACGTATAGTTATTTTTCAATTTGTTATTCAAATGTACGAAATTCATAGTATCATTGTTTTTGCCTTAACTTTACAACTCAATATTTTTGCAAAATCATGAACATTTTTAGATAAAGCAGCACCGATTGTATTTTTTATAACAGATTGTGTTTTTAATTTTTTGTTTTAATTTTAATATAAAATATACAACATTTTTATTTTGGTCTGAAATAACAGTAGATTTTTCATAACTTTAATGTTATTATCAGCCGATAACGATATGCACGCATTATACGTCCCCATCGAACGGTGTAATGTGTAAGTTTTTTTTTAATTTTTTTATTGTACTCGTAACGGGGACACGGATTATGGGGACAACAAGTCTACAAGACTAATTCTTTCAAACAATACTTCTGTTCTGAGGAAATTTATCCTCATAGAATCGTTTTATGATGATCACGCATCATCACACTCGGTCGCATTAAGCTGATCATCCACGCAGCTGAATCACGTACAAAAGGCCATTCTGCACGGAAAAGTCTAATAAGACCTTTCATCATCAACAGCTCATATACATCCCCACCGAGGGGCTCGAGCCTACCCTAATTTAAAGTGATTAGGCCTTAGTCGACCACGCTGGCCCAACCTTTGAATTTCTTCGCAGGAGTGTGCAGGTTTCATCACGATGGTTTCCTTCACCGTAAGAGCGTCGAATAAACGTACATATGAATTCGAAATTCGAAAACACATTAGTAAATGGTGGGGATCGAACCCGCGTCTCCCGGACGGGAGGCAGCGGCCCTAACTACTAGACCACCGACGCTCTCAATAAGACCTTTATTTAAAAATAAAAATTGGGCTGCAAATTTTACTAAAATCACTTCTTATGTGCCAAATGCTATGAATTAATGGTAAATATTTATTGTGTAATAATTATGTATATACTATTAATATTTAGGTAGGTACATTGTCTTAACATTATGAAAATCTATCAATACTTTTGATTGTTGTGAAACTTGTAAAGACAAGTGTTTTTTTTTTTAATTTGTATAACGGGTTTGATTGCAATTTTTATTTTTATTTTATTTTATTTGTCATTTTTCTTGTTATTTTTACAAGTTGAAATTTACGTCGTTTTGTTCCCGCCGTGTAGTGATAGTACTTGTCAAACTGAACAACTTTTCGCGAAAAAGAAATCCTGCGACAAAAAAATTTTTTGTCTTTCCATACAAAGTGAGACTCCTGACCGACCCATTTTGTATGGAGAACACAAAAATATTTTTGTCGCAGGATTTTTTTTTTCGTGAACACAGCGGGAACAAAACGATGTGAATTTCATGCTATATACCGGACTGTTTAGAGACTGTTTTTAATTTTTTGTACCATTCTAACATTATGCTTTTAAAATTTTTATAGGTAGGTTACACCGACAATAGAGTTAATACTAAGCTATTAATAATAATAAAAAAATAAGGATCCCTCTTTTCTTTTTTACCATCAAACATCACTTGTCTTTCCAAGTAGTTTTTTTTTCATGTGCTCTAAATGTTCTAATTTTTTATATGGTAATTATTGTCAATTCTGAGCACTATCAAAATATTCTGTGATACATGTGTTTCTTAGTTTATATTATAAATAAATTATTATGTAATACAAATAAATAACAATGTGTCATTGGGTGTCACGTTCTTAACGGCGATAAATAAACGTATAATAAAATCAGAAGTAGTTTTATTTTATATCTCTAACTTGAAACTAAACTACAAGAAAGAATAAAAAAAGCATGTTTTAAAATCAGATGAATAAAATGTAAGTAAAAATATGACTAAGACAACATAAATAACCAAAGCACGGAATCACGTAGCCGAGCGTAGAAAGCGGGCCTACATTTACGGGTCGCGAAGCTCGAATACAGTGCCTTTTTATCGCGTATACCCGCATCACTTTCTGCTCGCCTGGTACTTTTGTGCGGCAGAATGTGGAATAAAATACTTTTTTTATAATGAAATAATAATAAATTAGAGTAATCGTAGCGAGCTCGCAGACTTTGAGGCTGGTTTGACACACTTTTTACAACCATTTTTTTTTAAATTATATTAATGACGTTTAAAAACTGTCAGTGTATTTACATGCACAAACTTATAAGTTAAATATAATGTACCTTGCACATTCTTACCTACAATTTTGAATACTTAAATGCTTACTTTTTTACTTTAATGCATTAACTTCCGTACACACACAATGTCAAAATTAATCAAACAAGTATTACAGTTTATACAAGGTGTCTCATGAAAGGTCAGCAAAGGTTCTGATAATAATATACCTATCTATACTAAATAGCTCTAAATAGTTTCTATTGAAAGGAGTGTTATATTCACTGAATAAAAACAACCTAAACAAATATACAAGAAAAAGTAAACAATATTGACTCAGTAGATTTGCTTTATATCACCTTCTACTGCTAATTGTTATTTTCTTAGTAATTTTGTATCGTATTGGAATCGAGGGAGGAATACTAATAGCTAATCTCATCCGTTGCGAGGTGAAATAAGTTATACAGGTTACTTCGAGTCAACGATTTCTTTCTTTTTAATATAACGTTAGAGGATTAACATTGTTATTTTCTCTGCCAAACTTTAGTTAGTGTTAAATATCACACTAACGTTTTTATAAATACATTTCTTAGAAGAATATTTCTCTCATTCTCAGAATAATATTTATTTAGTTATTATTTAGTAAGGAACTGCCCATTTCCGTCCAAGGGAACGATGCGATCTCTAATACCGCCCTCGGGTCGTAATAATATCAAGGCAACGGCATATTTTCTTCAAATAATACTGTTTTCGCGCAAAAAACCGGCCGTCAAATCTTGGGAGGCCGCAGTATTTTCCGAGATTGGCTCGTTCGCAGATTGTTCGATAAGTTGGAACTATTGTGGACAAACTGCGGATCGGAATCAGCCGTCTTCGAGAGCAAAAAACTAAAGGAGATATGCCAAGAGCATGGTCTCAGCAATCGCGAGTTGGACACATCACACAATTCTTTTTAAAAAGATCAATAAACGCAACTAGGTTAAAAAATTACACATATTCAATTACGTTAGATTTAAAAATAAACTGAGTAAAAATAAAAATATTTGTATTTGGAATATCAGTAGTACAATTTTGAATCGCTGATGTTCAAGAAAATGGCTTTAGAATTTAGAAATATTATTCCAACACCAATTAAGTTGCAATTTAAAGTACGGGTGAATATTTTTATTTTATTGTATTTGGAAAGCTGTAGTGTACTTATCGTACATTTCATCAATTATAAATATTATAATTTGTAAAGTACGTATTCATTTATGTTATGTAATAAAACTAATATTTTGACTTTTATCAATAAATTGAGTATTGACTATCGTATTCGTATGCACTCAAAATATCGACAATGCATTAATGTGTGATCAAAATTATAATATAAAATAAGCTGTAAGCTTCCCAAATAAATTAAAATAACGTTTTAAACTCTCGCGATTTTCACACATTTGGCCGCGACCACGGCCTATGCAACTAGGTCCAAACGTCAGGAGTGTAAGGTAAAGACAATGTTTTGTTGACCTTGATTAAACCCGGTAGTACATATAAAAAATAAAATAAAATTAAAATTTTGAAGTTACGAGTATACTGTAGCATCGGGCCTCGTTGGTCCGAGTGCTATGTAGTTTGATACTGGCAATAGTATTCTTTTTGCAATATGTTCGTTCTCTTTTTAACTATTCAGTTTAGAAAGAGAACGATAGAAACTTCAGACGGGCTGGGGCCGTGGAAGTTTGACTTACTCATCTGCCGTCCGCCGTCGTGGCAGGTTGTTTTTTAGTGGGCCTAGCCCACGGGCGAGCCCTATGCCTGGGGCAGTGGGCTTTGTATAACTAAGGAGTTTATAAAAAATGGTTAAAAAGTGCTATAGATCTCCGCTATTTTTCAAATAACGTGAATAGAATAGATGTAATGAAGAATAAAACAAATGAAGAGCGTCAAGAAAAATATATTAAAAGAAGCTGTTGTTGCTGCTGTTGCTGCTGCTGGCTAGTGAGCCAGAAGCTGTTTTGGAGATTATGCCGTGGTTTCTTCACTGAGCAATGTCTGGAGAAAGAAGAGATGGACTGCAACAGTTCACCCCGCCGAGAGGGCTTTGATGATGATGAGTGTCGTGTGATGGAGCTCGTCGAGAGGGAGGAGTATTCCCAGCGAGTACCCCGCAGAGTATTTTTATTGATTTATTGAGAATAAACGCACGGACGAGGTGGCCGGGAGGCGATTGATGACATCGTCAGCAGGGTCGCAGACATAAAGAGGAAAGTTCCAAGTTATTTTGATTTTATCCCAGCTAATATTTTATTTATAATTTTCCATTGTCAGTTTCAAAAATGGCAGATATTTTCTTTGTTTAATTCTTGACAGTGCAACTATTTGAATGGTTAGTCTGTTATAAATACTTCTTGGAGTAAAATGGCGATCCGTTTCGTCAAAGATAAAGTGTCATGTCTTGGTCTGTCACTTTTGTAAACAGATGTTTACGTATTTATTTTTATTTATATTTTATTGAATTCCCTTTTATTGTAGTGTGAGGTAGGTAATTTCTTTTGGGGTTATGCTTAGGTGACCTGCATAATACAAAATAAAACATAAATGCATTATTGTCACTAGTTTTTACGAATTGTTTGTACGTTTTTCTAAACGGATTGGTAGTTAGGTAGTTGAGGTTTCGTGTAAGATGGTTAGGTTGAGATTGTTGGGCTGTAAGTTGGCTGATTAGGCACAGTTGATACACCTACTTTAAGAGACATAGGAGCTTTGTAGGGTGGTCTGTTTAGGATCACACGTATTCTATCTGTCCTTTTCTAGGTTAGTAAAAGGTTGAGATTTCTATGAGTTATGATGAGGTATGGAGTTAGGATATGGGAAGAAGTGATAGGTAATTTTTTTCAATTCATTATATATACCAATCCAAGTTGTTGTCATTTTCAAATCGACATATTTAATAATTTGAATATGATATTGTATCTTGTAAGAAGGCATTAATGTAATGTACTTGTATCTTAGTCTAAATAATTATTTTTCTTCCTAATCGCTAGTTATCTTGATATTGTTGTTACTATATTGTTTTTTTCTATGTATTAATCCAATTATTTGTTTCATGTGCGGGCTGATAAAACTTTTATATTTAAACAACCATTAATATTTTCTTCTACACCTCCTTACTGACGCGAGATGTACTTCAGGACATCAGTGATGCCTGAATGAAAAGAAAATAATTTTTCATATTAAAAAACAACATTTATATCTTAGCTCTTCTGATTGTTTTTTCTATATGTTAATTTCTCTTTCTTTGGAAACATAGCTTCAATTTTAACACCTTAACTTCTTTTTCTATTTAGCTTTTAAATTAAATATAATTTAACTCTTGAGATTCTTGAGTATTGTGATTGGTGTTAACATTGTTTTGATTATCTTGATTTAATTTTTTTATCGTTAACTTAAATGTTTTAAATTTCATTTTAAATTTTGCATGCTATGTCTTTGAAGAATTTTATAGATTCAGGTTAGGGTTTGCATTTTGTAATTGAGGTAGCTGTTAGCTTTGATTTAGGATGGTAAGATATGGGTCCTGTTTTAAGTATTTTTGGAGAGGTTTTTTATTTAGAAAAATTATTAGAAAATATTTTTCTGGTAATTAGACTTTAGCTAAGTCCAGGATCTAAGTCTTCCATTGTTTTTTTTATTAGATTTTTATTAAGTGAATTTTTCCCTCTCTTAGGTAGGTAGTTAGTTACTAGTAGATTGTAACTAGCAAAAAAATTTTTTGGGTCTTCAACCAAAAAAATTTTTTTCAGGGGAGACCGGGGGTAGTTGTAGCATCGGGCCTCGTTGGTCCGAGTGCTATGTAGTTTGATACTGGCGATAGTATTCTTTTTGCAATATGTTCGTTCTCTTTTTAACTATTCAGTTTAGAAAGAGAACGATAGAAACTTCAGACGGGCTGGGGCCGTGGAAGTTTGACGTACTCATCTGCCGTCCGCCGTCGAGTGCGGACCATAGTATTATTTCTAGTGCTAAAGTTATAAACAGTGCGTTTAGGTTATAAATAAAGTATCGTGTTATAAAAGTGTCTTTTATATTTAAAGTAGCGAGTTGTAGCCAAGGAGGTTACAGCCGCTACAATACCATGCGCTGGCTTATAAAAGAGTGACAGCGGAGCGGCGGCGGCGGCCCGTGTATTGAAATAATCAAATCAACGGCCCGTTACAGTCCACTGCTGGACTATTAGCCTCTTCCACTTAAGTGGAGGGTTTTGCCATAATCTCCACGCTTGGCAGGCGGGTTGGAGATCGCAGATTAAAAGGTTACTGTATCAGAGAGCGCTGCTGCCCGTTCCCTGTTCAATGTGTAGTCCCTAAGTCGCCTCTTACGACACCCACGGGAAGAGTAGGGGCTGGTGACAAATGTATTCTACTCTGCCGTCACCACTCGGCGGTATTGAAATAATAGCACCGTGCAACTCAAAACTAGCCTTCAAACTGCCGCGTCGCTGACGCTCTTGTCGCGTCGCGTTGTCGCGCTAGTCTGCTTACTTACATGACACATCTCCTTTTATCTCTGTTATCTGTAGTTTCCCCGACCGTTGTTCGTCGATTGCGGACAGATTGGCAACCGTCCACACACGCTTCATCGTTTCACTGCTTCGCTCTCTATGAAGGCATAACTTTTCTACCAGATTTATTTTTTGTTTCCGGATAAAGATTTGTCTTTAGTCGCTTGTGGAATAGCAAAAGAATCTGTTTAAGTGTATGTATCATTAGATTTTTTTTTAGTTTTTCTAGCAGAAGGGAAATCTTTACTGAGCTGTGAATAGATTTTTAGTCAAGTAGGTACAAGTGTAAGTACTACGGTGTGCTGTGAGTCATTTGAAAGATAGGTACTACAAATAGAAATAAGTTACGGTGAATGTGCAAAAACGAGCGCGTGTCGCCATCAAACTGTGAAGTTTGGCGAATTATTTATGTTTTAAAAATGTAACCTTTCATTTATTAAATAATAAAAACAAAAAAAAAATAGATCCAGTTAAAAAGTAAGACAGGTAACTGTATTCGCAGCACGTCTTTTTTACTTCGTCCAACGCTGTTTTTCGTAATACTGATTGTAATAATGAATCTATATTAGTTTTAGAATTTTAAGATTTTTTCTTTAACTCATTATCATTATTAACAGCTCAATATACGTACCCACCAAGAAGCTCAAGCCTACCCTGAACTTAGTCACCGCCCTATTGCGGGTTGGTCGACTTCACACACAAACTTTGAATTTCTTCGCAAGAGGGAACCGATTTCTTCACGATGCTTTCTTTCACCATAAGAGTGTCGAAAAAACGTACATATGAATTCAAAATTCGAAAACGCATTGGTACGTGGTGGGAATCGAAACCGCATCTCCCGGACGGCTCACCAGCCACATCTTCCTGACTTGGAAGTTGAGTCAATCTTTTTCCTAGGTCATAGAAGCAATTGTAAAACTAACTCTAGGTGCAACATATACAAAAAATACCTATACCTATCTATCCTTGGTGCGTATAATCACACTAATATTATTGTAAATGTCAAAATATATTTAAATGTTTAGATGTTTGTTCCACTTTAAAAAAAATTGGAATGGTGATAGTATGCATAAAGTCATATTCCCACGGGAGAATATTACATAACGTGAGCATAGCCGCAAGCGGATAGCTAGTGTAAATAATCTCAATTTTACCCAAAATGGTATTAGTTCACACTTCCTATTAGCTAACTTTATTTGCCCTTTTGTGAAGTCTACTTTCTTTTGTCTACAATATTCAAGACTCGACAGTGGAAAGGATATAATGCTAAAGCGCCATTTTCCTCAAAATGAGTTATATATATCATTAGAAAGAGTATTTTTTTCTGCGTCGATCTGTGTAGGTTTCAAGCAATTCTGAGCACTTTTTTGGCGCTTTAGCATTTGAAAAAATGGAGGTTCCCCTTCGTTTTTATGTTTAATATGACTAAAGAGACAAATTTTCACAGTATTTTAATCCGCTGGCACTTAAGACATATTCCTTCTCTACTTTTTTTTATTTACGCAACATTAGCATTTTTCACGACTTTAATCTGAATTTAATTGTAACTTTAGCAATTTATGTTTTTACATTTCTGACGTTTTTTTCTGTTTAAGCAATTATAAATTACTGCTGCTACAAAGTAGTTGGCGCTTAAGTAAAATTAATTTCGTATAATTTGAGTATCAGTGGCACTTTTCGCAAATTTTCGCTCACTGTTTGTGATAGTAATTTACGAAATTAGTAAAAAAATGTGTGCAGATTAAATAAAAAATTTAATGTTAGAAAAATATACTTAAATATTTAAAAAATGTTAAAGATAAAAATTGTTTTAGCGGTATGAGTTTCATCAAAATTAAAAAAATATGTCCTGTTAGTATGAATTACGCATACATGTTCGTTATTTCTAATGACGAGACCACAATCCAGCAATACTCAGCTCCAATGCACCTACAGCCTGACTCAGAAATTGTTGCTCCTATGTATGTATGTTGGAGAACGTCTGCGAGGAGCGCACTATTTCACCCTTTCCCAGTTTTGATAGTTACCCCTTTCATGATAGCGATGCGTCAGCCCAGCCGTTCCACGTGCTTCACTCGGTAAGTGAGTTGTGTGACATCCGCTTATAGCATAAGTTGACCCCAGGGCCCCGGCGACTCCCCGGGGAGAACTAACTTAGGGATTGCTATTGCCATCACCAGCTAGCTCACTCGTGCGCCGCGCAAGTGCCTCCCCACTTCTTATGCTTTGAAAATTTCCGGGTTTTCATCACACGGTTGTTCTCCCTCTGTGAGATAGCACTCGGCAGGGTCTGTTGTCGCTCACCCTCGGAGCTTTTATCGAAGGAGTACTGAGTGAGTACATGGGACATTCTGCCAGGAAGTGTAGACTTGTTTCATCTTCGCTGCACTCTGAACATGTGGGATTCTCTGCTCTATTCATGATGCTAAGATGTCTATTTAGCGTGCAGTGTCCGGTCACTAATACCTGTGATGACTCTGACGTCTTTTTTCTTATGTTGAAGTAGATGCTTAGTATGTCTGCGATCAAGAGTCCTGATGAAAAGTTTTGACACCGGTATTCGGTGGCCGTTTCCCATCGGGCATTAGTTTCTACTCTTGTTTTCTTATCAGTCACTCCTTTTGTGATTTGTATGGTATTGATAGGCGGAGCTCAAGACCTATGAAGGTGTTGTCCGCTCTCCTTCCAGCGAATTCATTCGCGATTTCGTTACCATCAGTGCCTTGGTGTCCAGGCAGCAATGATGTTAGTCTTGTTTGCAGGTAGATTGAATGCTGTTGTAACGTATTAGAGTGGTAGAACCTAGAGTAACTAGGTATTCTAGGCTCTATGCGCTACAGGAAAATAAATTAAACCAAAGATTAATTTAGGTGGGTATATTTGCCAAAATAAACCTTGCACTTTCGTTTCACTGTCCGTTAAGAGTAAGTACACTGGCCTTAGGGGCAATCGGCAGCAGCGCAGCAGCAGGAGGGTAACCGGTAGAAGTCTTCCAATAATAGCCAATTTCTCAAGCGGCTCAGTTCAGCTCGCAGCCAACAATCAAACCAACCCTTAGCAGTAGGGTGAAAGGGTGGAGGTTGAATCCCTAGAGGGATATTCACGACACTAGCACTATAATTTTTTAAAAAATAATTTGTTCTTTTTAAAGTTAGTTAAGAACAGCTGAGACGTCCTCTCGTAGGAGACGAAATGTCAAAGAGTCCTCGCATCTTGACCTTGCGTCCGCGCACCTGGTCGGGGTTCGATCCGCGCATGCGCGAATTTGGCCTACTATAGTTAAACGCGCCGAGCGTCAAGTACAAGGATTTATATTAAGAAAGGTTCCGTATAAGTAATAGTAAATAGTTTTAGGTTTAGTTTATTTTTATTTTGTATAAATAAAAATAAATAAAATAAAATAAAATATGTTTATTTCAGACATAAGTCCATACAATTACCTTATAACGTAGGTTTAATTAATTAGGCAGTAGTTATAGTTGTTATGGTTTATTTTATTTAAATATATTTGTAAATATTAAGTACCTATTAATTTTTATTTTTGGTAATTAGATATACGTATTGACAAAACTATAATATTGTAGCACTGTCTTGCATTCTTTGACTAGTGCCAATGTTGTAATCGGTTTGTCTAGTACCCTAAGAGCTGCTTGACTGTCACTGTATATTAATACGGTGTCTACGGTCTTCCATATTTTTAATCCGGTGAGCACATTCTAGTATTGCGAAAATTTCCGCCTGAAAGATACTCGCATACTTACCTAGTTCTAAGGAAAACTAAAAGGACTGGGCAGGCCTTGTGATGAAGATACCCGCCCCTGAGAGTCCTGTTAATTCCTTTCTCAACCCTTTCTCAATCTGTGAAGCATTATCATCAGGTCGTCATGATAATTTAATTCCCATGATGTACTTGATTCTATGTGTATTTTGTATTTTTTGACAAATATTCTTTGCTTCCTGATCAGATCATTATTTGTCAGAATCATCGACATATTCCCTTCGAATTTTTTAGCTACCACAAAATGTCCTATGTCCTTCCTGTCCTATGTCCTATGACGTTCCTCATCATATTCAAGTCCTTCCCTGTGCCTAGTATTACTACGTCATCAGATTACGCTTGCATGTATATGACAACACAATCAACGGCCCGTTACAGTCCACTGCTAGACTATGAGCCTCCTCTACTTAAGTATATGAACTTGCGAATAATTACTCTGATTAGGATTACCTAATCAGAGTAATTATTCGCAGACATGATCCCAATGGGAAGCCTCTATTTGCTCTTATTGTGTACGAATATGTCTTTTCTCCTAGTTCTGCTGTTATTGATCAGTGCTTTAGCATATTCAGTATCTAGTTTCTCACCTGGGGTACATACAATAAATACTTTCTCTTGTTAGTGATACTTCAATTGGTGTGTTGGTAGCTTTGTCGAATGCTCCTCCGATATCGAAGAAGCACCCAATCGCTGATTCTTTCTTATCTAACGTATCTTCTATTTTGGTTACCAGATTGTGGAGAGCTGTTTCGGTTGATTTATTTCCCATGTAAGCATGGATTAGCATGTAGTCTGTTTCTATGCTAAGTCTAATATGTCTATCTATCAGTTTTTCTTGACCTTTTAACATAAATGTCCAGACTGATGCGTCTAAAGGATTTAGGATTCTGGTTTGTCTTCTTCTCTGGTTTGGAAATGAACACTGCTCTGACTTAAGTTCTAAGTTCCTTTCGTTATAACTGTATAATTATTTATTAATCAAGAGTTGTTTATTATGGAGACAACATTATTGGGCCAATGGCAATTTTTTATTAAAGAGTTTTATTAACAATAACAAACTTCATTTATCTTATAACCATCCTTATGGATAAATTTAAAATTTAATTAGTATTAGTCGCTTTGATAGATTTTTTTCTTAATTCTTGGTTCATAAGCACTTTCTTCTAACAAAATAATGGTTTTTGACTTGTAAAAGTAGAAAAGAGGTTGCAAACTTTGATGTTTATACATTCTTTAGAATTTTTACCTGCAATCTATTGATTAGTTTATGCCTATAAGTATTTCTGCTTACAAACAGTTAGTATGGTAAGCTTTAGTTAGCTACAAGTATATTTCATGACAACTTTATTAAAATTCGAAGTTATTTAGCAATAATAGATGACTGGGTTGAGGTGTCATAACTACATATAAGCGTTTTTTGATTAATTGGATTCTTGAAAGCAATGTAGTTTAGCTATTTTTTCCTGACTAACATTTTCTATAATTCCAGAGCATTTTTGCTAAAGCGACTACTATTTCGCGATACAAAAGAGCTAGAAACCCATACATATTTTTAAAATATAGATAAAAAATAAAAAATATTAGTCTCCTTTGGCATAAATTTGCTCACGTTATTAATATAAAAGATATAGGTAATTTTTTTTCTATAAAATAAAACTTTAAACCTGATTTTCTCGGTTGTACATTTTGGCGGTATAGCATTATATCCATTCCACTGTCGAAGTATATTATTATTTTCGATCGTTGAGAAACAACTGCCAACTAATAAATAAATTCTTGAAGATAAAAGGAAATCGTGATTTACGGGCATAATCATTTCAGGGCGGTAATATTTCCTCTTCCCCTAGAATGTAATGACTACTAATTACCAGGGAATTATGAACGAACGAGAGTAATCAACGAGGAACAATATTGAGGAAAAGTATCTAAGAAGGGAAACGTGCACACATGTTATCCTCACTTTGTTATTTTATGTCCGTATATCTGAGCATTGTATGATAATGTAGTTTACCATTGTTTGGAAAAAGCATAGAGTTTTGTACTAGATTTTGATATTTTAGATGTAATGGAATCTGAACATACGAGTAATTACTTAAATAATTCAACTACATAATTTCAAGTGGTAGCTATGCTTATGAACTTGATATTTTTTTAATAAAAATTGATTGTCAGCTGATAAGGTTAAATGCGTTTTGTATTTAAAGTGTATTTTTTATATTTCGGAAAAGTTCTAGTACTAAATTTGTCGCTGAGTTGAAAATACCACCTGATAGATTCAGAGTTATTTAGCTAGCACTAGCTGACTCGGTAGACGTTGTCCTGCCATTTTTCCTACCCTACCCTACTCTACACCTACCCTACACCTACCCTACACCTACCCTAACAAACTAACAAAAAAGATAGGACCTCATTTCACGGGAACATTTTGTATTGGAAAATAAAATTGTTTTTTTTTAGACGTAGGCCTCCCCAAGGGCACGGCAAAGCGCACGATCACCCGCTTTGATAGTATAAAAGGTTTGGCATGCTACAAATAGAAGTATTTTTAGGCTTAACTATTTGAATACTCAAAGCCGACATATCTAAAATTGAAACTACAAATTTTTCGGTTATTCGGTTTGTTTTTATTTTTCTTATAATAGATGATTTTTAATCTTGTAAATGCACTTTGTTATTGCCGTGTGGTGACGGCAGAGTAGAATACATTTGTCAACAACCCCTACTCTTCCCGTGGGTGTCGTAAGAGGCGACTTAGGGACTACACGTTGAACAGGGAACGGGCAGCAGCGCTCTCTGATACAGTAACCTTTTAATCTGCGATCTCCAACCCGCCTGCCAAGCGTGGAGATTATGGCAAAACCCTCCACTTAAGTGGAGGAGGCTCATAGTCCAGCTGCAGTGGACTGTAAGGGGCCGTTGATTTTTTTATTTGAATAATGCCCGTGCCATGGTAAAAACCTCCAGTGAATTGGAGAGAAAGAAAATTTTCAAATAATAATAATAGTTTATTTATTTGATTCTCCACATATAGTCTTATAAATATACATTAAGAGAGGTGTTCAGGGAGGTAAGCACTTGTGGAGACTGGTGCCTGAAATAGGCAAGGCCTGTGCTTCAGGGTCACCAGAGCCCATTTGTACTGCCCGGGTATCTGAAGGAGATTGGGAGTTTTTGGAGGAGAATTAGAATCTTGTAAATGTACATTGAATTAAATTAAAATCTAATTTATTTGGCCAAAAGGAGAAGGCTCAGCTGGATGCTGGCTCAGGCTATTTTTCTGCCTTACCCTGACTCTCTATGGTTTTTGGCGAGAGATGGGAAATGGAGAGGAGGTTGCAACATTTGAAAATGGTTAGTTCAAAGTTCAAAGTTTATATTATTAATGTATTTTGTTATGGATTACCATAACAAAATACATTTTGGACATGAATTCATAAAACAAATTATAAAACAGAAAGAGATGTAAAATTTAACATTCAAATTTTATTTTAGAAACAAATATTAAACAATAATGTAATGTATATGTCGTGGCCATATCGTAGAATTGTTCACATCATGAAATTTTCGATCATTTCATGAAATGGTCACATATCATGAAATTTTCACTGGCCATTGGCCACATCATGATGTGCCTTGGCCAGATCAATGATAACAAATCGTTTGACGATATGTTCAACTAAAACGCAGCTACTTCATGAAATGGTCAAGATTATTTGATCATATCGTAAAATTATTACATTTATTGCCGATAGAGGCGCTGGAAGCACTTTGTTTATGTACCAACATGGCGGCTGCGTTATTTCTCGCAGTGAAAAAGTGAATTATTCGTTATTAAAATGAGGAAGAAAAAAAGAGTTATGATGAAAAAGTACTCTGAAAATGTCTGTCGGACTTAGAGAACAATAAGTACCAAACATAATTTAGATTCTTTTTAAATATTTCATGGACGCCCTATTTTCACGATATGGCCAATCGTGGACGACAAAATCATGAAATGCACACGATTTAATGATCTGGTTAAATTTAGTTGGCCACATCATGAAATGCGACCATTTCATGAAATGATCGAAAATTTCATGAAGTGGTCAATTCTACGATATGGCCACGACATATACATAATATTGTTAATAAAGAAACAACAGCTATTATTATTATTCTATTACACACAACTCGATCTTTGAATTGCTGCCATCACTGTCCTAAAACCTTCATCTTAGGGAAACCCTTGGAGGCTTCTCTAAAAGGGAAAATATGTTGGACGTCACAAAGTCCATCTAAGGCTGAGGTAAGCTTTGTACGATATTGATATACGAGGGACATTTGCTTGTTCCCTGCAATAAATATAGGGCGGTCCTCGTAACCGAGTATTAATATTGTAGCCTTTAAAGACGCTTTTATAAATGAAGCAACATTTGGTGATTTCTTCTTCTTCGTATCAATAATAAAACTCATATTTTTTGTACCCAGTACTTCTCTGAGATTTTTGATCTCTGAGGCGACTTAGGGACACATTGAACAGAGAACGGGCAGCAGCGCTCTCTGATACAGTAACCTTTTAATCTGCGATCTCCAACCCGCCTGCCAAGCGTGGAGATTATGGCAAATAGTCCAGCAGTGGACTGTAACGGGCCGTTGATATTGATTTTGAAGGTACTTATGTGAAATAAGTACCTATTCGACGGCTCCGTAGCCCAGGTGGTAGTGTATCTGCCTCCGACGCACAGGGTCGCGGGTTCGAATCCCGCCCAGGGCAAACATTTGTGTGATGAGCACTTGTGTTTGCCTTGTGTCTGGTTGTTGTTTATCTATATAGGTATGTATTTATCTATTTATGTAATGTATATCAGCTGTTTGGTACCCATAGTACAAGCTCTGCTTAGTATGGGATCAGATGGCCGTGTGTAAAGATGTCCCAACAACAACATATACATCAGGATGAAAAATTAACAGTTTGATAAGTGAAAAAAAAAAGGTTTGTATTTCAATAGTAAGTAATACACTGGTATTACTTACTATGGAAATACAAAACTTCTTTAAACTAGCTTAGCCACTGGGCTAAGCTAGTGTTAGACTAGTTTTAGAGTGAAGCTTAGATGATGATGATGACGATGATAACAAAACATGTTAAAATTGGTTTTATTTTTCTCTAAAATTAAAATCTTTTTGGAATATTTCCTTAAATTTTAACAAGTAACAAGAAGATTTAAAATTTATTTTTAATATTTAGAAATAAATAAAATAAATAAATATGTGGGGACATCTCACACAGTAAAACCACAATCTTGAAAATGAAAACGAAACCCTCAGCCATTGCCGTAACCTAAAAGATTTCTGTGCACTGGTTTATATGTCTAGTAAGTAGTCGCTTCTATGAAGTCATTATCGATTTATAGGAATATCATCTGTGGTCTTGTTAAGCACAAACACAGTTAAAAGAAACTCTTTGTTTCGCCCTCCGTGGTGATAAAGATACAAGTGTCTTTATTCGAAGTAAGATTAAAAAAAAACAAGTTTCGACTTAAAACAAGATGGTCTGTTCACTACAAGGGTACGCTCACTGTGGAGAAGAACGGCCAGAAGAAACTCCACAGGATTCGCATCTTCTGTAATTTTCTTTTTTTAAATAAAAGTGTTGTTGACAATAATCGATCACCGTTGAAGAGCGTAACAGCAGCAGCAGCAACAGGAACCATGAACAGCTCCTATCTAAATGATAACGACATGAACTTGATGTTATAATATTTGTATTCTTTTAGAAGACCTAGTCTACAACAAGATGATACTACATGCATACTCCACAGTACACCACCACTACTGATTATAATTTGGCGGCATAAAAATAAAATCTGAAGACGTGTATGATCCCCGTCAGAATATTTATTTGGTTGTTTTCCATAAATAAAAAATATTCATTTCTATCATTCAACGAAAAATGCCTTTAAAAATCTTAAAGAAAAATATCACAACAGATTTGACCATATTTTCAAATTCTACAACATGTACTTACTTTTAGAAAACAAGAACCTTTTCTAAAACCGAACATCCTTCCAGATTCATTTCAGACGTGTGAAGGTTGTTCAAGGAGCCCGAAGCCCATACATTTTTAAATTCATTGCTAACAGATCTTTACGCTTGCAAGACTACCTTCATAGAGAATATACATGGACTTATTCTGAAAATACAAAACATAAAAGAAATCTTTGTTAAGGCGCTGGAATGAGCTAAATGCGCATCATATTCGGTTGCCGCTGGCAAAAAGTATACAACAGATCACGCAGAATTAAAATATATTATTATTAAGCATATTTCCTACAAGTTTGTTGTTTCCAAAACACGATTTCGTAAACTTTTCTCGATAGAAAATGAGTCCAAACTCAGCTCTCAACGGCCATCATTCTTTAGTCGATACGACTATTATGTGAAGTGTTTTTAGTAAAAGTTATTAAAATAAATTCATAATGCGTTTCTCCATTTGGCTGTTGTTTCCGATTTTTAATTAAGTAATTAGTTTTTACACAATTTCGTTTCGTTGTATTTCACAACTTGTATTCAGCGGCGCGCGCTCACACCATTATTTGCATCTCTCTTACTTGTACCGAGACCGACAGTGATCGCTGAGGCGCGCTGCTAGACGGACCTATGTCGCTCTGCGTTCTGCGCTCCGTTCGTTTGTATAGACTAAAGCGGGAAACAATTTTTTGTAAATATATCGTACCTAAAATATACAAATTTGTACATAGAAGTATTTGTTTTTACCTAAAATACTCAACACTCAAATACTTTAAATTTTTTGTGTTTGCTTGTAAAGTATTATTAACTGTAAATAAATGTAAAATAATAATCTGAACTGTATAAAAATGGAAAACAAAACAAATAATAGAAGATTGATCTCAAAAAACAGAAACAAATGATGGAAGTTATAAAGTAAATACCTACCTAATCTACTATAATTTGTTTTGCTGATTCGTTGGAGTATTTCACTAATTCAAAATAATGGTCGATCAAAAGGGTGAGCTATTTCAATCCCGCTCATGTAATCTATACAGTCTAGTTGGGTAAGTCGTGGTACTAGAAATTCACATTATCGTGGGTTCAATCCCTGGTGTAGGTACACTTTATGTATGTTTAGTATGTTTTTTTTTGTTTTTATTCTCATTAATTTATTTGTATTTTTTCTCCACAAACATTCTCCCCAACACCTTTTTTTTTTTTTTTTTTTTCATTTAAAGCATTGGCCAAGCTGAAGCAGAGACGCTTCGCTCGCTCGGTCAACTAATTGAATTTATCTCTATTTTAGGAAATAACTAACTAACTTTATAAAAAAAAACAAACTAATGAACGATTCAGCAAACTATAATGACATTGTAGAAGCCCTCAGTCCGTCGGATACTGTTTTAAAAAAGTAAATCCCACCATCTGTTATTCACACTTTTAATTTTTAGTATACTAGATGAAGTCCACTTTTCCATCACAGCCTATCTAATGGTAATATTTCGGGACAATTTTATTCAAACTAATGTAACTTGAGCCTGATACTCGCACATACTGCACCAAAAAAGAGACCTCATTATTTCGGTTTTGATTTTCAAGACAATTTTTGCATAGAATTATGAAAGTTTTAGAGGTTTATAAATTATATACACTAAACTAAATAAAAAAGACATAATGTCCGTGTTTTTTAAAACAATTTACATTCATAAATTTTAGATCAATTAAATAATTATATTACCGTGTAGATAAAAATATAACGTTTTAATTCAAACATTTATAGCTTTATTATTTAACTAAGTGTGGGGTCTTTTGCTACTATTAGGGGTGATACTTTTCTTGGTGTACTAAATTATTGTTTTATGAATATTGCTTCTCTAATATTAATATTCCAATTGTAAACAATATTCGAAACACACTAATATTATAAATGTGAAAATATATTTGGATGTTTGTTCCGCCTTCACGCTTAAAGCATTCAACAGATTTGGATGAAATTTAGAATGTAGATAGTTTGTAACCGATTTAGTTGAAACTTGATTTGAGACAGAATTTTGAAAAGAAAACAACAACACAATGTTAAAATTGACAAAAAACCAAGATGGCGACCAACTTTTTTGTTTATAGACCGATGTCGGTGAAACTTGGTTTGACGTACTAATTTGGCATAAAAACAACAACGCAATGTTAAAAATTACCAAAATTCAAGATGGCGGCCAACTTTTTCTTGATGGACTGATTTCAAATTTGGTTGGACATACTGTTTTGGCATAAAAAGAACAAAGCAGTGTTGGCAAAAAGTTAATTCGATTATGTAACGATTAATTGCTTAATCAGGATTAACGACTAATGATTAATTATAACTTTCAATCGTTAATCAGATAAACCAACCAAGTTTCACTGAAATCGGTCTTTAAACAAAAAAGTTGGCTGCCATCTTGTTTTTGTTGTAAATTTAACATTGCGTTGATGTTGCCAAAGAACTAAGATGACTGCCCTGCCAACTTTCTTGATTGTGGACCGATTTTGATGAAATTTGGTTTGAGACAGTATTTTGACAAGAAAACAAAAACGCAATGTTAAAAATGACAAAAATCAAGATGACGGCCAACTTTTTGTTTATAAACCGATTTCGGTGAAACTTGGTTTGACAGACTAATTTGGCATATAAACAACAACGCAATGTTAAAAATTACCAAAATTCAAGATGGCGGCCAACTTTTTCTTGATGGTGTGATTTCAAATTTGGTTGGACATACTGTTTTGTCATAAAAAGAACAAAGCAGTGTTGGCAAAAAGTTAATCCGATTATGTGACGATTAATTGCTTAATCAGGATTAACGACTAATGATTAATTATAACTTTCAATCGTTAATCAGATTAACCAACCAAGTTTCACCGAAATCGGTCTTTAAACAAAAAACTTGGCCGCCATCTTGTTTTTGTTATAAATTTAACATTGCGTTGATGTTTGTATGCCAAAAGAGTATGTTAAACCCAGTTTAAACAAAATCGATCTACAAACAAAAAAGTTAGCCGCCATCTTGATTTTTTTACATTATTAATATAACGTTGTTGTTTTATTGTTAAAATACTGTCTCAAACCAAGTTTCACCAAAATCGGTCTATCAACAAAAAAGTTCACCGCTATCTTAGATTTTTGTAATTTATTACATTGCGTTGTTGTTTTCTTGTCTAAATACTGACTCAAACCAAGTTTTACCGAAATCGTTCCATAAACAAGAAAGTTGGCAGCCATTTTGATTTTTTGTAAATTTAAACATTGCTTTGTTGTTTTTATGCCAAAACAGTATGTCAAACCAAGTTTCACCGAAATCGGTCTATAAGCAAAAAAGTTGGCTGCCATCTTGGTTTTTTTACTATTTTAACATTAAGTTGTTGTTTTCATGCCAAAACAGTATGTCAAACTAAGTTTCACCAAAATCGGTCTATAAAGAAAAAGTTGGCGGCCATCTTGGGTTTTTGACAAATTTAACATTGCATTATTGTTGTTTTTATGCCAAAACACCAAGTTTAAACGAAATCGGTCCATAAATAAAAAAGTTGGCTGCCATCTTGATTTTTGTCATTATTAACATAACGTTGTTTTCTTGTCAAATACTGTCTCAAATCAAGTTTCACCGAAATGGGTCCACAAACAAGAAAGTTGGCAGCCATCTTTAATTTTTGATGATTCTTATAAGGATCTATTCTGATCCTTGAGGAAATATTTAACAAGCCACAATTTTTTGTTAACATCTCGTTAAAACCAAATAATCATTCATTATCTTTTTCAAATGTGCAAGTGAGATGGCTAGCACAGTCGACAAAAACCGACAGCCTTGTAATATTATATTTTACATTGATAATCATCTCAAAATACCACATTTTATTCGAAAAACCTTATTGGCAACATTGCCGGCAAATTAGAGCTCCTGGGAATACGTTGAATACGTAAATTGTGGTTTACCTCCTAAAATTTACGATTTTTAATATAAACTTTCATAAGTCTATGAAAAAAAAGTCTGGAATCAAACCCGAAATTATGAGGTCTTCCTTTTGGTGAAGTACGTGCGATTATTTGTTTTAAAATTTATGTAGATTATAAATAAATAATAATGATACGTATTCTGCTTTAATTTTTCAATATTTTGTTCAAAAAGAGAAGATAAATATTTGTATGACTTATAGCGCCATCTTTCGATTTGGTGATTCATTATCTCGTCAAATTGTTCTGTTGACGCACTTGAGGTCTTATTAGTTCCTACCGTACATGTATGGCGGGACGTTATCGAAAGAGTTTGCGATCATAGCTAAAAATCCAAACGCTCAAGGTCATTGGCTATAGCCAGCGCCTTAACATTCCTTTGTCTGAGAAATTGTTTAGGTTCTTCTTCTTTCGAGTCGATGGCTCGTCAAAGATTTTATATTTTATTTGCCCAGTATGCCGCCTCCCTGATTGCTCCATCTGAGGCCTCCATGAGCTCCTCCAGGGAGCACGAGTCAGGACAAGCAGGACACGATAAAAGGTGGGCCATTGTCTGCGGAGTCGCGCCACACTCGCACCGAAGGTCCGCCCCGTCTAAAAAACCCCAACTGAGGCGGTTTTCTCTACTCCGACCGACCTGTTTAGGTAATCAATCACAAGATTACCGTCATGTTTGTAAAATAAAATTAGATAAATATAACTTTTTCGTAAAGCTTCCAGGAAATTAAATTTTCCACAGAGTCCGCACATCGTGTAGTGAACTCACCCAAAAAAATGTAAAGATGAAACTAAGAGACGTAACATCCAAAAGTCAATAAACTATTCATTTTGTACAATTCAGACTCTGACCGCGTGTGGAAGGTGCGAAACCATGCGGTGTCTACCACGAGGGTCTGAACAGTACCGTCCGCGACAACGCGGAGCTGACTTATTCTATAAATATACGAAACAGTGCTCCTTACCGAACTCCTGAGGTGGCCGATGGCACATCAGGTCTAATCGGAAGAGGAAGGGAGGGGAAGTAGGAGAGAAGGAGTAAAGATGATGGGTGTTTTGACCTGTTGAGCTTGCACCGATGCAGATCTTCTCAAACCAGCCAGGCAGCTTTTTCATCCATACACTATCGTTAACTTTCACAAAAACTCGCGGAGCCCCCGTGGGCTAATGACAGCGAATGTCAGCCGAAAGTGACAGTTCTCAATGACATATTATGTCGGGTTGCCATACTAACGAAAAACCACCGAATTGGTTCTAAACACCACCGTATTGGTTCTAAACACATTTCATTTCCTTTTTTTACCGTATGGGTCTTCGACCGACTTCACACATCTATTATCAGAATTATTTAGCCACCTAACGACTATTTTTCATAGATAAATGTCTTGGAAACGTCTTAATTTTGGAATAATCAAGTAACCAAATTGGGGACAGTCTCACAAACTATTTTTTTACAGCTTTTTAATCATAGCTCGGAACCTCCACAAAAGCCAAAGTTCATGGAGGGGAAAAGACTTCTTTGGCCATAGGTCTCCCTCAAGGATCTTCACAACGATATGGCGTGCGCTGCTTGTTTCAAGCGACTTCCTGCAACCTTCACTAGATCTTCAGTCTACCTGGTGGGTGCTCCAATGTTGCGTTAAACGGTATGTACAGTACAGAGTCCTCGCCTGAAGGGCGCTACACTAAATAAAGATGAATATGAAGAAAACTTTTAAAATCGATTAATTAAATTCTTTTATATTTTCATTATTGAGACAAAGACACGTCCTGCACGATCGCATGCAGACTCTCAAACAAAAATCACAATCGTTCGATATTTGAAATATTCGAATCGAATAGAAAGCAACATGAAAATAGACCAACGCGTTGCAACGGTCAGTAATCACAAAGGAGGCCTCCTTACAGTACGAACGTATGTGACTCGAGAGCGTCGATGGTGTCTTGCCTTCCATCCGAGAGACGCGGGTTCAGTCCCCACCTAAAAATGTGTTTTCGAAATTCAAATTTGTATGTACGTTTATTCGACGCTCTAAGAGGAAGAAAAACATCGTGAGGAAAGCTGCACACTCCTGCGAAGAAATTCAAAGGATGTGTGTGAAGTCGAACAACCCGCACTGGGCTAACGTAGTCGACTATGGCCTGATCGTTCTACTCCAGGGTAGGCTCGAGCCCCTCAGTGGGGAAGTATCATATTATTATGAGCTGATTATTGTGTCACTCGAAACATAATTCTGATCGGTCTACTACCAGTTTTTCGAAAGTTTCCACCCAAAATACGGCTCCCTGTTAAATATAATATGACATCGCCTCTACATGGGCTACAGCCGACTTGGCACGTTTTCGATTCTATTTAAAGCCGCTGAATTGTTAATAGCTGGCTCCTTTAGCGGTGGAAACAGGGAGGGACTCAGAGCGTGACCTATTGACCTGGCAGGTCACATGATTTGTTTATTTGTTTATAATATTGATTAAAAATTGGGTCTTCTGTTTTTGGCTTATGAACTTTTTTAGGTTACCATTTTACTTAAATCTTCATAGTTTTGAAATCTTGAAGCACAAATCAAATCAAATCAACGGCCCGTTACAGTCCACTGCTGGACATAATCCATAATCTCCACGCTTGGCAGGCGGGTTGGAGATCGCAGATTAAAAGGTTACTGTATCAGAGAGCGCTGTTGCCCGTTTCCTGTTCAATGTGTAGTCCCTAAGTCGCCTCTTACGACACCCACGGGAAGAGAAGCGGTTGGTGACTAATGTATTCTACTCTACCGTCACCACATGGCAAGCACACTACTGAATATCATTGATATACTAGGTAAAATGGCGTAGATAAGTCATACGCGCTCAAAAAGCGGCACACCACAAGTTGGCTAATTAGCCAACCTGAACTTAGTCACGCGTCGCTTTGTCTCTTTTTCGCACTTATGCTTAGATTTGCCGTCCTTGTCTAAGTTTTGTGCCATGTTAAAACACCGTTTGCCTTGTAAGTGACCTATCTACGCCTTTTTACTTATAATATCATTGACTGAATATCAACTAACTTTTAATATTAGAGTAACGGGCACTAAAGTAGTTTCACGCGATTGAATTTAGGCTCTGTAGCTCGCACTAGACGCTTTGATTCATGTTTTTGGAAACGAGTGGTTTACTGACTTCATAATTCTGAAATCCTATAACTTTCTTGCATAGTGAGCAGACCACTTTTGGGTTTACATTTCACTTCCGATTGCGTCGTCGTGAGAGAAAAAAAGGGCAAATACGCTCGCATTATGTAGGATTTTCCTGTGGGAATAAGACTTATTCCCGTAAAAAGTATCCTATGTATTATAAACTCTATTCCAAATTTATCCAAATCCGTTCAGTAGTTTTTGTGTGAAAGAGTAACAAACATCCATCAATACATACAAACTTTCGCGTTTATAATATTAGTAAGTAATTAAATTTTATAGATTACTGTCCAAGTGCGTCTCTGTAACACTCGCACGAGTTATTCTAAAGGCGGATTTTCAAGCTATTATACCATGCATGGATTCCATCTTTACATGTGTAAGTAGACATTCAAATTGAATTACTGTCGGCATCTTAATTAAAATTACAATACATATAAAAAAATACATAATTTTACCTCTAAAGGGTCGGGCAAATCTTTAGTTGATTTACAGAAAACACACATAAAAAAAAAATGCCATGCAAATCTGTACGAAGGTCACCCCACCAAGGGGCACGACCATACCCTTGCAATATTAGCAGAGGGTGCCCAGGAGATATTAGAGAGAAACACACACAAGTGGTTGGTATGTAGTATAATAAACGACTGAAGTAGAGAACCGAATACAGAGCTATGCTAACTTATGTAATTGCTTAAATAGTAACTTATTGCTAAAGGGCATCACAGACGGAGCTATAATATATATTACGGCACGAGGCAGCCAGCTCTCTCATCACCATTCACTTTGTGTGCAAAGCGGGGGTCAAGCAGAATGGCCGGTATTTTGTTTGACCCCCGCTTTGCGTGAAAGCGAATGGCGACGAGAGAGCTGGCTGCCTCGTGCTATAATATATATTAAAGCTGCCATGTGTGATGTCCTTAACGCAAGCAATACGCGTCAGGGTGTCGCGAGCACCACTACACCCTGAATTAGGGCGATTAGGCCTTAGTGACCACGCTGCTGGCCCTATGCGGGTTGGTTGGTTGGTTTTGTTGCTATACAAAACTCACAGGTTGATAATACGGTGCTTTCTTTCCACCACAATTTAAATTAAATCAATCGAAATTAGATAGTAAATTGTTATGTAGCAATAAATCCATCTAACTGCATACTATTTTACGTTCTCATTTTTTTCTCAAACTGATCTAATTGCTATAATGTAAACAAAAGTCGAGAGAGAACCAAAGAGAGCGTCGGTGGTCTAGTGGCTAGGGCCGCTGCCTCCCATCCGGGAGACGCGGGTTTGATCCCCACCACGTACGAATGTGTTTTCGAATTTAGAACTCTTACGGAGAAGGAAAACATCGTGATGAAACCTGCACACTCCTGCGAGGAAATTCAAAGGTTGTGTGTGAAGTCGTCCAACCCGCACTGGGCCAGTGTGGTTGACTAAGGCCTAATCGCCCTAATTCAGGGTAGGCTCGAGCCCCTCGGTCGGGACGTATATGAGCTGTTGATGATTAAACCAAAGTTGGGAGCTGATGCGGACTTGTCTTATCTTTAAATTAATTAAAATTAAAATATTTTTTACACCCGTGTGTTTAATAAAGTATACTTCTATACTTCATTCGTTCATTCAATCAATTCATTCGATCGATAGAATCGAGTTACTCATTTATACGCAACGTGGAATAGGAAACACAAATACGGGTGTAATCTAACGCTTTGTTGTCGTTTGGAGATTCTTGAAGCGTGGAACAGTATGGTAAGTATAGAAGGAATATTGTTTTAGGCGGAACTGTATTACAATGTATTTATATAGGCGGTGATAAGACAAATTCACTTGACTGAACTATATGAACAGACAATTTTACAGACTTTTTGATATATACTTGCTGTTGCTAAGATGGAGTGTTCGGCTTTCATAATGAAGGGTCTAGGTTCATATCCCAGTGGGGGGCTTTCTGGTCAAATAAAAATAACTTTTTGAGACCCGCTTCCAAAGCACAGTGTCATCAATCTGTCTATCTGTCTGTCTGGTCGGCGTGGTCGTAGAATTACTTGTATGATAGCATACACACTAGAACCGATTTCCATCCGTCATCCGACCCCGAACTTCAATACAAATACTTAGTTCTACAAATACTCCGGACCGGACCGATTTTCACGGATTCGGATCAGAAGTAGTGCGTAACCGCCCGAACTCTGTGTTTCGTTTGATGTGCCGTAAATAAGAATAATAAGAATAAGAAAACATAAACAACAAACAAACATAACATTCAACAAAACAATTTTTTTTAAAATAAAAGTACACTTATGCTTTTTCTTTTTTTTGGAACATGAAATAATTCAGCCACAACTTGTAACCAAACTGCGGACAGTCTTATAAATTCGAGCCCGTAGCCCAGGTGGTAGTGTATCTGCTTCCGACGCACAGGGTCACGGGTTCGAATCCCGCCCAGGGCAAACATTTGTGTGATAAGCACTTGTGTTTGCCTTGTGTCTGGTTGTTGTTTATCTATATAAGTGGGTCGTTCTTCTTTTTTAGTGACAATGGTCTGTCACTCACCTCATTTTGTGTCATATTAGAGTATGGATTATTATTTATTCATTGTTTGAATCCTTATCGCTTTATACCTTTTAATACTAAATAATCTTTAACTTTCTGTAGCCAATAATTTTTTTAAGTGTTTTATTATTTTCGGAGTGTCCCCATTGTTCCCGAACTTAGAACCTTCGGCACAAGAGGATCTTTCAGAACGGTCTCTATCGTTCGACAAACAAAATACCTATCTTCATTTTGTGCTTCACGTAGTACAGTAACAATAAGGCCAGTGCAACGTGACCTGTGCTCAGTGGCCCTGTTATTGACAGCTCAATCAAAGCCGGTTGTACTGTACATAGGCATAGCAAACTCAAGTCTTCCATCTCTCGTAGTGGATTGTGTGTTTATCGGAGAAAATTAATAGTACACTTGTCGTGATTATTATGTGGGCTGAGATTAAATAAAAAAAAACAATTAAATAAGTAAGTAGGTAGGTTCGATCCTAGAAGTGGTGGTCTCCGAAAATAATGAATCGTAATGGTCCGTCCGTAAGCGCACTCCCCTGAGCAAAGACGCGGTGACGTTGGCGGATCAAAGGCCAAGTCCGGAGAAAAGTAATAAACATAGAACCGAACATAGATTTTTAAGAAAATTAGGGTATTTGGCTACGTTTTTTTAATAATTATGAGGCGAAAAATGAAAAAAACAACAACAAAACAAAAAAACCTACGTTTTTTTATTTTACAAATCCAAACTTGATAGTTCTCGCTATCGAACAGTAAAATAATTTTTGCCGTATCTTTTAAATTTACTGATTTATTAAAACATACATTCTCCATTAAGAAAAGTGTTTAAGAAAAAGACAGACATATTGAAACCTTAAAAAATAACTGAAAATAAAATTAGTTGTTCTACCGACCCTATTTTTACCCGACTACTAAAAGGAAGGGTTATGAGTTTATCACCTATGTATGTATGTAAAAGTACAAAATCGGATGTTCCATCATAAATTCTAAACCACTAGACCGATTTTGACATATTTGATATCGTTAGATAGCTCTTCACAGCGCGGGTGTCATAGGTTAGAAACAAATATAAAGCCGACTTCACAATCTTATTCATAACAAAACACAAAAACACGTTGCTCTACAAGATCTAAGAAACTTTATGGATTTTCAAAATGAAGATAGCGTTAGCGACCTAACAACCCACACAATGAAGAAGAAGAAGAAGTAAAAACTACTAGACGAAATGAGGAAGAATGCGGTTCATAGCTGTATTGACGGAGGTTTAACGTAACGGAGGTTAGCCGTGTGGTGACGGCAGAGTAGAATACATTTGTCACCAACCCCTACTCTTCCCGTGGGTGTCGTAAGAGGCGACTTAGGGACTACACATTGAACAGGGAACGGGCAGCAGCGCTCTCTGATACAGTAACCTTTTAATCTGCGATCTCCAACCCGCCTGCCAAGCGTGGAGATTATGGCAAAACCAAACACTTAAGGGGAGGAGGCTCATAGTCCAGCAGTGGATTGTCACTGGCCGTTGATGCAACGTAAATATTGGTGTTTATTTTAATATAATGTATTATCTTGATACCATGCCCTGTAGCTCTATCTTCTTTTACATTTTTGTGCTAAAAAACGTTCATCTTGGAGATAAACTTAGATCACGCAAGCAAAGTTGCGGTCAGACGGCTAGTTATCAATATTTTATTGCGTCACGAATCAAAGATATCGAGTGATAAAGTGTAATATTATTATTGTGCATAATTTCGAACACAAATATTGTACTTCATTGACGAATAAATTGAAATTGGGTCAACAAAGAGTTGGTGATTTACAATTTGTAATAGAGTCCGTTTTATTTAATTAATTATATAAATTAAATTTGGAATTTCGGTTGTGCCAAACAAAACACGATCGTGGCCTTGCATAAGTATAGGCTGTGAATAAAAATTGACATTTCTTTAATCTTTAAGATTAGCAAATATTTTATTAGTTAACTTATTAAAACAAAGGTTGTGGCTTGCATTAATATATCATCATCATCATCATCATCATTCCAGCCTGTTAAAGTCCACTGCTGAACATAGGCCTCTCCAATCGCACTCCAGCGCGACCGGTCCATAGCCACCTGCATCCAACGAGACCCAGCGATCCTCACCAGGTCGTCAGTCCATCTCGTAGGTGGCCGTCCCACACTGCGCTTGCCAGTACGTGGTCTCCATTCAAGGACTTTCTTGCCCCATCGGCCATCCAATCTTCGCACTATGTGGCCTGCTCATTGCCACTTCAGCTTGCTTATCCTACGGGCTATGTCAGCAATTTTGGTTCTTCTACGGATCTCCTCATTTCTGACTCGATCTCGTAGACAAATACCAAGCATAGCTCTCTCCATAGCTCGCTGCGCGACACTGAGCCTCTGAAAAAGTCCTTTTGTGAAGCACCACGTCTCAGAGCCGTAAGTCATCACTGGTAACACGCATTAATATTATATACTAGTACCTATATTTAGGACTCGTTGATATATAAAACTCATTTTTAAATAAATATGTGGGGTGGGGACATCTTCACACACGGCCATCTGATCCCAAACTAAGCAGAGCTTGTACTATGGGTACCAGACAGCTGATATACATTACACAAATAGATAAATACATACTTATATAGATAAACAACAACCAGACACAAGGCAAACACAAGTGTTCATCACACAAATGTTTGCCCTGGGCGGGATTCGAACCCGCGACCCTGTGCGTCGGAGGCAGATACACTACCACCTGGGCTACGGAGCCGCCATTATACAGGCCAATTGGTAAACCGTACGAGTACATAATATTTAATGTAAAAAAAACTCCTGATAAAACTTTATCGGTTATAAGCAGCCTGTATGACTATCTCCTTTGCCGACTGCACTAATGGAAAGAAAAAAACGCCATAGACTAAGTGGTTTATTATAAAAAGGCGGGTATATAACTCATTGACCTAACTACCTACATTGCATCCGCAGCGGGCGTGCTCCTGACAGGTCAATCAATTCCAGGGCGCTAAGTCACACAGATTGGAAGGGAAACTGCCGATGCCTATGTGTTTATATAATTAGATTATTTTAGACAGCCTCCGTGCCCGAGTGGTCGAGATTTCGACGCTCATTACGGAGGTTTCGGGTTCGATCCCCGGTGTGGACATGTTTGGCCAGTATAGTGATAAATTGTATCATTCATCATCAACAGCTCATTAACGTCCCCACCAAGGGGCTCGAGCCTAGAGCGGTTAGATCTTAGCCGACCACGCTGGCCCAGTATGAGTTGGTCGTTTTCACACACAACCTTTGAATATCTTTGCAGGAGTGTGCAGGTTTCATCACGTTATGTTCCTTCACCGTAAGAGCGTTGAAAAAACGTACATAATATGGATGCGAAATTCAAAAACACATTGGTACGTGGTGGAAATCGAACCCGCGTCTCCCGGAGGGAAGACAGCGGCCCTAGCCACTAGACCACCGACGCTCATTTGTATTGTATTGTAATTGTATCATTTAGTTCCTGTAAACTAGATCACTGCTACGACAGCTAGGTAAACGTTTCCAGTACCTATATACTCACCTAATCGAAATACACAGGTACATGAAAGTACTTCTAGTCACTAGCTAATCACAAAGCAGATGGAATTAATTAGAGATTGGATTGATGATAGCACTGTTGTAGTTCGTACAAATTAATACCTTTTGGGATGGCTTACGATATTAGTCTAGAAATTTCTCTAAAGATTATTGATACAAGAACAGATCATAGTATATGCTATAATATAAAAATACACAGAAGAAAAATACACACAAGAAGTAGAGTGTACATACAAGCAGCTTATTGCTAAGATAACCATTTCTTCCAGGCAACATTAATTTATTAAAGTAGGGCACGTAAGTTTGTATGTTTATGATTATGACGCATTTTCTATACGGATTTGATTTGATTTGATTTTATTGTATTTTATTTAGCACTAGCGGTCCGACCGCGGCTACGCTCGCGTTGTGTAAGATTTTCCCGTAGGAATAAGACTTTTTCCCGTAAAAATTATCCTATGTGTTAATCGAAGTTACAAACTATCTCCAGTCCAAATTTATCCAATTCCGTTCAGTAGTTTTTGCATGAAAGAGTAACAAACGTCCATCCATAGATCCATATTTACAAACTTTCGCGTTTATAATATTAGTAAGGATTTGTAGTGTATAGTGTGGGACGCCCCCCTGCCAGGTGGACTGGTGACCTGAGGAAGGTCGCTGGTGGTGGCTGGATGAGGAAAGCGAGTGATCGTGCGCTTTGGCGTGCCCTTGGGGAGGCAGCAGTCCAGCAGTGGACTGCAATTAGGTTGATTCATTGAAGGATTTGTACGAGTTTAATCGACATTATTTACTTTGTACATTTATTTTAGCTGATGTCGCGTTTGCCGTACATTGCACATATTATTGTTACCGGCGTGGTTACCTAATTGACTTAGTTGAATAAAGACTCTTTATGGTATGACGGTCACATAATAAGCCTTTTCCGCCCTGTAGATAAACAATACAGTTAACCACAAGCACAGTTAATAAAAAAACATATGAAGAGGCAAATCAGCTCCTACAGTATTTATAAAATGTAGCCACAGAATAATTATTTTTTGTATTTATCAGCCATGTCAAAGTTGTTAAGATGCGTTTCAACCACAGAGAAATGGGAGGTTTCAACTGATGCAGAAACTTCATTTCGAACAATACTTTTCCGCTATAATTTAGTATTTAAAACATACTCCTCTCTCATAAGTTCATATAGGGCGTCGGTGTGGTCCAGTAGCTAGAGCCACTGTCTTCCGTTCGGGAGACGCGGGTTTCATCCCCACCAAGTAACAATGTGTTTTCGAATTCATATTTATTCGACGCTCTCACGGTGAAAATGAAACCTGCACAGTCCTTCGAAGAAATTCAAAGGTTGTGTGTGAAGTCAACCAACCCGCACTGGGCCAGCGTGGTCGACTAAGGCCTAACCGCCCTAATTCAGGGTAGGCTCGAGCCCCTTGGTGGGAACGTTAATGAGCTGTTGATGATGACTCGTATAAACACCATTCGCGTCCCAACATCAGTAAAGCTAATCGGGGTTTACGATATCAACGTTTTAAAATCCTTATGGGTGAGTTTAATAAAGTCATCTCCTGAGCCGGCTTGAGCCCTCCCATCGTAATTCGCCGGCTTAATTTCATTAACGTGGTCCTGCCGGTGGATTATACGGCTTAAACGGTCCGATACCTTAGTCGGTTCTATCTTAGAAAGGTATAAAGCTACCCATAGATAAATGTAAAGGGAAGATGGGAACGACCCTTATTTATGAGCAAAAAAATTATCTATAGATAATTTGTTGTGAGCAGGCCGATTTTATTGAAATTATATAAAATTGGTTAAGGCAGTAAAATTTTCCGAAAAGTAAAGGGAATCGTGCGAAGACTTCTTGAGGTAATGATAATTAAAAATTAAATAATATTATGTATAATTTTATAAAAAAATAAATGTGAAAATTACTACAAACTAAAATGATGAACTTTCTGGCTAGTATTAAGGGCAATGGCGCTGATAACGGGACTAATTCTCAGTGTCACACTGTAATCATTAATTTATGTTGTCCGTACATTTAAGCTTTCAAAGATTAAAAAAAGGGGATTGAAATCCTATAGAGCTGTCAAACTTTATGGACGCTGATTGCACAATTTTAGTATAGTATAATGCCATATCAAAAAAATAGTATAATGCAATAGTGCCATAGCAAAAAAAAAAAAAACATTCAACTTAAAAAAAAATCTTTATTTGACAGCTACGCCTTTAGGTCAAAATAATATCATTCTGTTCATCTGAGATCATCTCCTCTCTTTCAACGAAAAGGATAGCTGGATTTTTAATTTAGGATTCGAGCGCGACTGCGTGAATAGGGGATCGGACTACTTTTTTTAATTTTTATAAATCCAAACTTCTTAGTTTCTGCTATCGAACACTAAAAGAATTTTTGCTCTATCTTTAAAATTGACCGAGTAATAAAGGTTTGAAATTCAAAAATAGACAGAGAGGCACATACCCATTTGTGACGTCATTTGTTACTAACGCCCAATAATCTCTATACAAAAAATCGTTTTTGAAAGAGACAGGCATATTGAAACTTTAAAAAATCACTGTAAATTCATTTTTCCACCGATTCATTTTTTTTCTTCGCGAATCGTCTGCTACTAATCTATATTTTAAAAATAATTCGTAAAATATGATAATTTGGGAACAGTCCGATCCCCTATTGGGATACTTTTTAATACAAAAGTATAATTAAAGCTCAAGATGTGTAACGGTGTCGTGTTGCCGGCTGCCGGCCTAACGAGTTGGAGTTGGTTGGTGGGAGTAAGGTTCCGTAGCCAGGTTAAAACATGTTAATTTTGTGGAAGCCCTTGAGCCCGGTTTGTAAGCTCAGGTTACATCCGCGCTTACTAAGGAACTTTCTACGCTTGTACATACAGGGTGAAACGGACCGATAGCCAATTTAAAGCTAAAATTAAAACTATTTTATGTTCTAAGGCCTATTATACGATAAATGATTACTTAGATGATAAAAACGTCTGGTCAACTGTTGTTCCAAATCAGCGGAGTAGATTGTAATTATGACTCATGTATGATTCTTTATACAACGTGTTACAAAAAATACCAAAAAAAAGAATATGCTTCATCACAGGTATTTAATCAAAATTTTCCCATCTCTAGTGTCAATTAAATGGCTTTGATAAAAATATTGTTTTTTTATGGTATTTTTTGTAACACGTATATTTAAAAGAAAAGTACAAAAGACACAATTCCTGTGGAGTTTCTTCTGGCCGTTCTTCTCCACAGAGGGCGTACACTGGTAGTGAACGTGCCATCCATGTTAGCTTAGACGTCGAAAAATGATTTGTAAAAATCCTAATTCTAATAAAAAAAAATTGACTTTTGACTTTTGATTTTTTGACAGATTTCTGTAAAGGAATACAGAATTAGTTTAATATCTAACAATAACGCTGTTCGCGCAACAAGACAAAAAAAATAAAATTAATTCTCGTAATTAAATTGTAAATTATATTCGAAAAGAAATAATCTTACACGTAATTTTCGTGTTATGCAGAGGGTGCCCAGGAGATATTATGAAAGAAACGTACAAGTTGGCAGTTGAAAGTATAATGAAAGACTAACAGTAGAGAGCGATTATTCGATACACTATAGTAATCGCTTAAATACTAACTATACTATTGCTAACGCGAGCACCACTACACTACACCTCCCCCGTAAGTACCTTTCATTCGAATGGTATCGTTTTTCAATTTTTTTGAATCATTTGATGTTTCTAGTGTCTCAAGATTTTCCAAACTTAATTAAAATCACTAATTTAGAATTTGCGATTTAACGTTCTATACAATTTTAAAAACCTGTTATCTGTTGCTAACGGAACGTGAATTGTTGTAAGAATTAAAAGTAAAGGATATGTCGTCATGGTTGAAATGAAAATTAATTGACATAGATTAATAATATATATTAACGAACTTTGAATACAAATAAAGCTAAAAACTAAAACTAATTAAAAATTTGAATTAACTATGATTAAAATTTAATTTATAATATTAATTTAGGCAAGTGTTTTAAACAAACATCCTGTAGAGAGGTAGGATGTAAGTTTACTAACAAGTTCTGCCCGCAAAAGTTAATACGTCCTGCATACATACTAACCTCTATAATTACGAGTATACCTCATGACGGCATGCAGTTGCGGTAAATAGTCATGCATAGGAATTAATACCGAATCCCATTTTTATATATGACTTGTCCTAAAACCCTTCACATACGCGGATATAAATATATATATTAATATTAGTACATTACTGCCGCGGCCGCAAAATTAGTTATTGTTGGACGAGGACTTTTATTGTGTACGAGTCCAGCAAGAGTTATTGCGGCCGAGGCCTGTGTAGTGCTTTTCTGTAAAATATGCGAGGAAATTATAAAATACTAAAAATAAAAATTATGAACCTTGGATTTGGATGTCTGTCTACTCGTATCGTACTAAACTTATAAGTTCTAACCTTTATCACTTTAACCTCTACTTCGACTACTTAAACCATTCATTGTTATAATATTTTCTGAATCATGAAAAATAAGTAACAAGTAAGTACGATAAAATTAAGAGATGAAAATTACAAACCGCCATATTGCGCGCTTTTCTTTTTTTTTTGTTCTGTGCCAGTGTCATACAGAGCATACAGCCAACTCTAATCACTACGATTCGTGTACGATTCATATAAAATTTTAATTTAGAACATAAGAGTATGCTGTAAAAAGACTCGAAAACATTGAAATTTCTAGACGAAAGTTACTTTGAGTTTGAGGGCACATTCCTGGCCGCTGTTTTGTATGGAGCAATGTTTCGTCCAAAAATGAGTCACTTCGCGTATTGTTTTTTGACAGTAATGATCACATTTTCGAGCGTGTCGGAGAAAACTATATTATGTTAAGGCAAGACCTCTCGATATAATAATTATACATATATTCCCTTTATCGGTAGTTATAAAAATAATAGTGCTAGGTCAGGGCTGTAAGGAGAGTGATTGGCGCGCGTGCTGTTCAGGAATTCCCTCGTTTTGAGCGTGGTGTGCGCTGGCGCGTTGTCGTGGTGGAGCAGTAGCCCGCGGAGCCCTGTGTTTGGTCGTTTGCTGCTCACAACAGAGAAAAATTCTGCCAAGCGTTTGGCGTTGATATTTCTTTGGTTTCGTAAAGGAATTGACACCAAGTAGCCAGGCTCCCAATTAAATTGGCAGAGCGCTATATGGAGCCTCAGCAGGCGACAGGCCCCTCACCTAATGGGGGCAATGACCGGACATTTCAGTACTGGCGCCCTCCTTCATAAGATGGGCCAGCAGACACACCCACCTGCAGAGCCTGCAGGGCTGAAATAGGGAGCATGGAACACCTCCTGTGTACATGCGATGCCCTGGCTAGAAAGCGAATGCGCCTCATGGGATTGGGCTATCCAAGACCCGAGGACTACCAGGTTCACACCCCCAGGTCTCGTTATACAGCTTATGGCTAAATTGTTTGACGAACTGGGGAGTGATGAAGATTAGGTATCTGGGGAAACACAAAAGATCCCATAGGGTCGAAGTGCTCCGAGACTTTGACGTCTCGGCCTCTCCAAAGATAAGATAAGCCAGTCAAATTAAAAAAGGTCGCGATCAAAATCTTCCCCCCGCTTCCAGATCACTTCATTTTGGTAGGTGTTGATTCGTTTTGAAACACCCAAATCGTCGACTGACGTTTTTATTCTGGATCGTATTGATAAATCCAGGACTCGCGTCACCTGTAATGATGTCGTAAACACGCCGAGACGAGCCTGTTTCAAATTAGTTGAAATGGCTGAAACATTTCAATTTTTACGTTTTCAACTGCAGCATTTAAAAAAATAATAATTTAAAAAGTATCAATAACAAAAAATCTATATAATAATTATTATATTTCGTTACTTTTCAATTAAAGAACCCTCTTATACCTTAGTTCTGGTGGTTATTTGCAGGAAGGTTTCAATCAAATGTATAAGTCAGTTATATTTGCCAAAAAAAATTTAAACATTTCAAACGTGAAAAAGTCACTAACTACAGTGCAAAAATCACTAAGTATACTTTGGGCAATTATCACTAACGGCAAAAATAATTATACTCTATAGTAAAATATCTGTAAAAAAACCTAAAATATAGGATATGGCAAAAGAAAGAGGAGGTTTTACTGAACAATTCAAAATATAATTGACAAGTGTAAGTATTCAATTGCGTAATTTATATGAGTTTAAAATTTTTAAAACTTTAAACGCCTGTAACTCAAAAGTAGGATTTGGTCAATTAATGAATTCTGCCAATAAGGGGACGATATAGTCGTTCTATCTTTCCTATGCATGACGCAGCTTCAGCTTTACATTGATAGATCGCTACGTTGTTCACCATACTGATTATAGATGGCGCTACCACGAGATTCTTGTGACGTCATCACTGTTGTATAAAACCGGTTGCATCGTGGGCTCGCCCTCTTTTTCCCGACCGGCACCACACGACAATACACGCTCCTACCTAGCCTTCACACCGGCCTTTTATTCCTCCACAAAGTAACTATACCAAAAAATTGATTGGAATTTGATTATCTTATTCCAGCAAAACAACTTTGAATTCGTTAAGGCGTTTAATCAGAAAATTATTTTAAACTTCTACATACTAATTATTTTTTCGACGGTCAATCAATTTCAAACTTTCTGCTAGTAGAAATAAGGTTGAAATTGGTGTTTTAGCCTATAGCAGGTACACTCAGGTAGAAAAGTATAACTTTACGATTAAGTGATACGATTAAACCTAACAAATTGTCTTGAAAGCCGGTAGCAGCCACAAAAAAATCATCATGAGTCGAATCAAATTTTTGACATATAAATCATGATGATAGAGCCAGTTTTTCTTGGTGAGGCTGCTAGCTAGACGTCGATCTAGAAGCTTCAGTAAGATACTCAAATATTAGGTCCTTACATATGAAATTGGCGTTTTGTATGGGAGGAACAAAAAGTCGAAAAATTTTTATATAGTATATTTATTTAATCAAAGTATGAGCCATTGTAATCTATGCACTTTTGCCATCTCATAGGTAGTTCATTGATCCCTTTACTAAAAAAAACCATTCGGACGGGAATCAATAAAATCTTTGAAGGCGATTTGGACTGCCCCATCTGAGTTGAATTTTTTCCCTTGCAAGAAGTTATCCAAATTTCGAAAAAAATGGTAATCTGTTGGAGCAAGGTCCGGGGAGTACGGTGGATGCCTTAGACATTCCAATTGAAGCTCTTCTAATTTGCTAGCCGTCTGTTGTGCAGTGTGTGGTCTAGCGTTGTCGTGAAGCAGCAGTGGCGTAGAGCGATTGACCAGCCTCGGTTGTTTACCAGCTAGCTTTTCCATCATGGTTTGCAATTGCTGACAATAGTCATCTGCCGTAATCGTCTGGCCAGATTTGAGAAAACTGTAATGAACGACACCGGCGCTAGTCCACCAAACGCTTACAAGTAACTTTTTATTGGTCAATTTTCGCTTGGAGCAGGCTTTGGCTGGCTTGCCAGGGTCCAGCCATTGCGATGAGCGCTTCCGATTATCGTAGAGAATCCACTTTTCATCACAGGTAATGATTCGATTTAAAATCCCTTCGTTATTGTGCCGGTCAAGTAATGTAACGCAGCAGTTGACGCGCGTTTGCCGGTTTGCTTCACTCAATTCGTGAGGAACCCACCTTTCAAGTTTTTTAATCTTCCCAATTTGCTTCAAGTGGATTAAAACAGTTTTATCACTAACACCGAAGCCTGCAGCTAACTCGGACGTGGTTTGCGATGGATCCGCTTCCACAATAGCCTTCAATGCTTCATTATCAACTTGGGTCTCCGGCCGTCCACGGGGCTTGTTTTGCAGGTCGAAATTTTCAGAACGAAAACGTTGGAACCAAAAACGCACTGTGTTTTCTTTTGCGACACAACCGCCATACACATCATTAACCCTTCGAGCCGTTTCCGCAGCACTGGTGCCACGGTGGAACTCGTACTCGTAAATAACGCGATATTTCAAATTTTCCATTTTGTAAATCGAGCGATGCAAACAGAAAAAAGATAAGTAAAAAAACAAATGAATGACGGTTTACGAAACACAACTACATGTGGAAATAGCTGTATAAATTTGAATTTCGAATTCCTAACCAAATAGGAGAAATTTGTGATCAAAGTGGCCAGTACGACAAAACGCCAATTTCATATGTAAGGACCTAATATATTCCAAAATACAATTAAATTTTTCCCTGAGATTTATAAACAAATTTAATCAAATTCCAATCAATTTTTTGACATGAACCATCAAAATCGATGGTGAGGCTGCTAGATGAACGGACATAATACGGGTGGCGCGGAGCGGACATGCTCTATTCTATACGATCACTTTCAGAGTCGTTAAAAACGCGTGATAATAACCTATAAATTTATTTTAAAAATGGAATTGAAATTAGGTTTTAGAAATATATATAGGTAATAATTATCACAAATTAACATAAATTGGACGCTACTGAGATAAGTTCTAGTTTAATCACATTCTTTAAATATTTGGGAAAAGTGAAATGGCGCGATAATAATGATAACATAATAATTGTCTTCTTACTCTTTCACACAAACGTATCTTACCGCAAATCATTTTAAAAAAGCTAACTTATGACTATTTACATAGACAATTTTCTTTTTACTTTTTTTTTAGAATGGAAATAGTATATTACAATAAAAACAAAAATTAATAATAAACAAAAAATTAAAAATATACAAAATATTTACAAATAGAAGATATCTTCCAGTGCGTCTCCGCAAGACATAGTGCCGCGTTTCCTCTCTGAATGGCGAGGCTTATTTTTTGCCCGAGGAAGCTGCCAGCTCTGCGGTCACCAGAGGTCTCGATGAGGCGCACTGAAAGATCTCTTAATATTATTTTGGCATCGGGGCCCCAGGGACCCATGGTCTCAAAACCCAGAGGAGAGAACATGTAGGAACCGGTTAGCTCCTCGTATTTCCGGGTCTTTAAAATTTCGGCGCTCGCAGCAGCTGCACCCGCTCGTCCGCAAGTGGCATGGACGTGAGATGGAGCAAGCGTGTCGACGCAGGTGGCGTCCCACACCAGGCACCTTCCCTGTTTCCATGGGATGAGCGTCAATCCGTCGGGTCTCTTACCGTCGGTGCGAACGACGGTTGGCTCCAATTTTGCCGGAATGTTCACTGAGGCTAGCGCCCGACGAATTATGTCATTCAACGCCGCGTGTCGTGGGATGCGACCTGCGCTTCTTTGGCACGATAGTCCATGGTACCCTAATTCATTAACTGCTGTCCCGCATTTGCACTGGTGTGGCTGATTTGTTTTGAGCCCCAACCTGAGGCTAATAGATAGGGACAGTGTGCAGTTATCTAGGAGAGTACCGATGTTTGCGGATGGCAAAGCGTCCAGCCATAACCCGGACTCCTTCTCAAATACTGCAAGAAGACGGGCGCGATCTGTGGTGTCCGTGGCAGTGGATAACAACTCCTCTTGTACATTTTTGCACAAAGGCTCATCCCATTGTCTTTGAGAGTGCACAGATTTAGGGATCTCGCTGCGGCTAGATGACTTCCATTCAACTAAAGCTTCCGAAAGATGAGCGACTTCAACCAGACCAAGCGATGGGCTTGTCATATCTTTAAAAAGTTTGTTACACCCGTGAGCAGAAGCTAAAAAGGCGGGCAGGGAGACATTTGAAACTTTCCGGATACCGATGCCACCGAAGCGTATAGGAAGCGAAGCCTGGACCCATGATTCTGCAGTCAGACGACAGTTAAGTACCTTTGTCAGCAATGTAGATACGTGTTCATCTACAGCCGTCAACAAGCTCTGAAACCTCCATAAGTGGCTGCACCTTAAGACGTAGGTGAACTTTGGCACAAACAGGCAAAATTTTATAAGTGTTAAAGCCATGTGAGCGTTTATTTTAAGTAAGCGGTCGGAAGTGCTCTGAAATTTATCGATTTGCTCTTGAATAAATTGAGGCAAGGAATTGTCAAGAATTGGAGCCCCCAGAAGACGTAACGTTGCGTCGGTGGCGATTTGGATGTTAGGAGCCACGGTGTTATATTTCTGTAGTATATCATTCCTATCTTTTGCAGAGACAGTAGGATGTATATAGAGCTCACATTTAGAAAAATTGAGCTCCAAGCCAATGTTCTTGAAATCATTGATAAGGCTTTGTAGGTCGTTCAACACCACATCAGCTTGGCCTCCTAGCGTGCCATCGTCCAAATACCAAACATTAAATTTGGAGCATAAAGATGAGATGATGGGGTGGATACTGAGGCTAAAAATGGCCGGACCTAGAGGATCACCTTGCTGACAACCCACCGAAGAGTGTAAAAGGTGTTTTTTATATATAAGTTTTGAGGGTTTACTGTAGCACTGCCAGAGGTATGGGAAAATGGCAGGGGTGTGTTCTTTTACTTGGGTTAGTAATGTCCCGCGGTCTACTGAGTTAAAGGCGTTCCTTACGTCAACCTTAAGGAGAACTTGCCCAACGTCACTTGCTAGAAAAGCACGAGTAGCGTGAACTGCGGCCTCACACCCGCCTTTAGAACCAAAGCCAACCTGGATGGGCTGGAACTTTTTTGTTAGGGATGGCACAATATGTCTGCAAGCAATTTTGGATACTAATCTCCTAAAAGTGGTACCAACGGCTATTGGTCTAATACCTCAGTCTTTTTTTTTAAAGCACAGAGACTAGCGCCGTACAAGATATCGATAACCTCGTCATTTACTTTGCCAGACAGCATTAAATCAGCGAGAGAAGCTAAACTAGAAGCCAAACCCCAGCCTACGTCGCCTGCAGAGACACTCACAAGGTCTTTTAGATGTTGAGGGGATAGCCCGTCCACGCCACCGCTTGAACCGTTTTTGAAAGATGTGACTGCTTGAATAATGTCTTCGGATGTTACACAAGGTAAAGAGCTGTCTTTTTCTGGAGAATCGGGGAGCTGGCTAGCGACCAATGGAGACGGATGCTTTGCATGAAGTGACTGTAAGGTCTCTATGTTATCGGGTGCAATCGTATCGTTTGAGAACAAGAGTTGACTTGCCCCTCTGAGGTCGCCCTCGCTCACTTTGGCTTCTACTTTTTTATAAATATTGAATATTGTTTTACTTGAACGACAATCAGAAAGTCTGGAACTGGTGTTGGGTATATCGCTTGAAACACAGTTGTTTTTAATTTTTTGTGTTAGGCTCAATTTATCGTTACCATCTTTATTGACATGTAGGATCCTGTATGCAAAAGTTAATAGCTCTTCCCACTCAGGTTTGCAGTTAGATGGGACCACCCGATCGACACACGACTTAAGAGCTCGTGCTACGCTAGCTCGCGCGCCACGGGGTATGCGTTTGATGACAGGAACCTCACATCTCAATTCACTCAGTGTTTGCCAAAAAGGCTTGGAGAGGAGAGGAGATTGAGGATCGTCCCCTGTCAGTGATGAGGATGGTGGCAAAGGCGGTAGTGGTGGAGCATTTTGAAGATCTGGACGTGGTGCGGTATTTTTAGTCTTGTGTTTTCTGGCCGTATGTAAGTTTAGTCCCCTTTTCGATCGGAAGTAGCGAGGAAAATCTGTGCACAAATCACATTTAACATGTGTGTGTTGGGACAAACTGATAGGCTGACTGTCACTGGGTGTGAGGTTCATAACCGGTTGCGACATGCTCTCAAGTGGGTAGCAAGAATTAACAAAGTGCATAAAAACAACTCAAAATAGTAACAATTAGTAAAAATAAGTAACAATAGGTATAAGTAAAAAAAAAAAATTACAAAAAATAATAATAATTAAAAGTTATAAAAATGGTGTTAATTAAGCTAAAAACAAAGCACTAGTATATTAGTATTAAGCGCGTAGGTGGTAACTAGAATAAACCAGCAAGCATTCGGCACTCATGTACGAGTAACATGTCCCCGTCCCGGAAAGCAGCAAATCCTGGCAGCGACAAGGCGACGACAACAGCAGAGTGAGTCGTGACGAAATGAACCGCTGTGGTTTCAAGGCTATTTCAAGGCGGCTGCAGCGCTCTCGGAGGCGCTCCATCTTATTCAGAAGGTGCTCATTCAATCCACATGCACACCATAAACGGACAGCCATAGAATAAGGAAAGTTCGGCGAGTGAAATTCGCACAGGTTAATCCGCGTGGGTAACGTGCGAATTTCGCGGGAGCAAGGTGCGACTTTCGCGTAAGATGAGTGCGGCACGGTCCTGGCAACACAGATAAAGTAACGCGCGAATTTAAAAAGTTCTTTCAACGGTTTTTCAGCAATAATATTTTTATGATGTTTTTAAAACAATAGATCAACCACTTGTTTAACACCAGGAAATGTCTTAGTGAACATACAAGATGAGATTAATTTCTTCTCATTGATAATATGATCACGTAAACAATGAATGTTTGATTCCATTGAAAACACAATAGCGTCTAGAAAAACTCAAATACTGCAGGCTGCGTCGAGATAACACTTTTCCTCAGCACTCGCGTAGAATAGAACTTAATAACGACAACATTTTACGACGGGGGTCATTCAATCGCTGCGACCAGTCGATACCGAGTTTTAAAATACAACTAACGCCATCTGTCGATATTTACCTGTCTACTATACTGACCGCGATATTTTACCACTTTGGGAGGAATAGCAGTCGGTCGGAAAAAAAACCTAAATAATAGGTTCTTGAGAGATAAAAAAATACAATACACATACACTTGATGGAAACAAAACAGGTAGAATACAGAACATTAAAACATAAGTGTCAACAAGCGGCTTTACTGCGGCGGATACTGGTGCATTCAAGGCCAACAACGGTCAGCCAAAGTTCAAATTAAAAGTTTTATTTCCTTCAATGTGTTATTCTTGCAAATTAAATGATGTTTTAATCAATAATTTGATTTCATTGTTATGTATTAGTTTGATTTTATTCTTTAGATTCACAAAAGTGGTATTATTTATACCAAAGAGCTAATATAGCAGTATAAAATGTAAATTTTTATAAATGTAAATAAATGTAACTTTGTGTCCTTCAATCTTACTAGAACAATCTCATAAGCTTATAAATATACTCGTAAAGACACATACTTAATTCCTTACATACACAACTATAATTTGAAAGCTACGAACACGTATAGCAACATATAGCTGTGTTACGAAGTTATCTCCCCTTATAGGGGGAATTAACCGCGGGGGAGTTATAAACACGCCTTCAGTATCTCTACCGTAATAAACTCATTAGACGCCGTTTTGATCCGAGAATACAAAGCTAGTTTGACTTGGAAATAAACTCGATTTCTGAGAACGGCTAAAAATTAAGATCAAATTAATTTAATTAACTTTATAATTATCATCATCTCATATACAACAGAACAGCTCATATACGTCCCCACCGAGGGGCTCAAGTGTACTCTGAATTATAGCGATAAAGCCTTGGCTTAGTCGACCATGCGGGCCCAGTGGAGATTTGTTAACTTCACACAAAACCTTTATTCTTCTCGAGAGCGTGCAGCTTTCCTCACGATGCTTTTCTTCGCCGTAAGAGCGTCTGTGCTACTAGAGTGGTAATATAGCGGGCTCGGACTTGTGGTAATATAGCGGGCTCGGACTTGTGGTGATATAGCGGGCTCGGACTTGTGGTGATATAGCGGGCTCGGACTTGTGGTGATATAGCGGGCTCGGACTTGTGGTGATATAGCGGGCTCGGACTTGTGGTGATATAGCGGGCTCGGACTTGTGGTGATATAGCGGGCTCGGACTTGTGGTGATATAGCGGGCTCGGACTTGTGGTGATATAGCGGGCTCGGACTTGTGGTGATATAGCGGGCTCGGATTTGTGGTGATATAGCGGGCTCGGACTTGTGGTAATATAGCGGGCTCGGACTTGTGGTGATATAGCGGGCTCGGACTTGTGGTGATATAGCGGGCTCGGACTTGTGGTGATATAGCGGGCTCGGACTTGTGGTGATATAGCGCGCTCGGACTTGTGGTCATATAGCGGGCTCGGACTTATGGTAATAAAGCGGGCTCGGACTTGTGGTAATAAAGCGGGCTCGGACTTGTGGTGATATAGCGGGCTCGGACTTGTGGTGATAAAGCGGGCTCGGACTTGTGGTAATAAAGCGGGCTCGGACTTGTGGTGATATAGCGGGCTCGGACTTGTGGTGATATAGCGGGCTCGGACTTGTGGTAATAAAGCGGGCTCGGACTTGTGGTGATAAAGCGGGCTCGGACTTGTGGTGATATAGCGGGCTCGGACTTGTGGTGATAAAGCGGGCTCGGACTTGTGGTAATAAAGCGGGCTCGGACTTGTGGTGATATAGCGGGCTCGGACTTGTGGTGATATAGCGGGCTCGGACTTGTGGTAATAAAGCGGGCTCGGACTTGTGGTGATAAAGCGGGCTCGGACTTGTGGTGATATAGCGGGCTCGGACTTGTGGTGATAAAGCGGGCTCGGACTTGTGGTAATAAAGCGGGCTCGGACTTGTGGTGATATAGCGGGCTCGGACTTGTGGTGATATAGCGGGCTCGGACTTGTGGTAATAAAGCGGGCTCGGACTTGCGGGAGAGCAGAGGACCTAAGGGTCCAAATCCGTTTATACCGAGTTTGATCCAAATCGGTTTATAAACAGAAAAATTGGCACCATCTTCTTTTTTAACATCATCAACAGCTCATATACGTCCCCACCAAGGGGCTAAAGCCTACCCTGAATTAGGGCGATTCTAACCTTAGTCGATTACGCTGGCCCAGTGCGGGTTGGTCGACTTCACACACAACCTTTGAATTTCTTCGCAGGTTTCATCATGATGTTTTCCTTAACCGTAAGATATTTTTTCGATAATAAACGTACATAAATGAATTCGAAATTCGAAAACACATTGATACGTGGTGATCAAACCCACGTCTCCCGGACGGGAGGCAATGGCCCTTAGCCACTAGACCACCGACGCTTTGTAACATTGATTGATTGATTGATATATACTTTATTGCACCAAAAAAGGGGTGTACAAAGGCGAACTTAATGCTATATAGCATTTTCTACCAGCTAACATTGCGTTGTTGTAACAAAAAGTACCAAAAGGTGTACTGATGGGCGCGGTCTTAGTTACTTACGAACTTTCATTAGTTGTTATTCAATGTTATAGTCGAAACAGTGAGTGGGGTTCATGCTTGTTTCCGTTTTGTACGGACCGTTTTTCGTGTTACAGTTTTGTACATACAGTTTTTTGTATACTACATGCTTGCCTTGGACGGGAAAAACTGTGCGAACAGATTATGCCGACCCGTTTTCTGCAGCCATTTTTTTTCCGTCCACGTTTTGCGCACTCGAATTTTCCATTAGCCTTTTGGAGATGTAATCTCCTGCGGTCGCCGGCCGCTGCCGCGGTACGCTCGCTCCGCTCGCTCGTCTCCCTCCGCCTGTTGTTGACAACAGTCTAACCTAACCAAAGTGTATTCGTTCTGGTGCTGCCTAGTAAAAACAGCAAAAAAACACAGATTACTAAAGTCGACCCATTATTTTGACATGTAATCAGTGGCTTAGAAAAACGCGGCGTACCAAAACAGTTGCGTTCAAAACTGCACGAGCACTTTTTGTACAGACCTGTTTTTGGATGCAACTTTTTAGGCATCCCCGTATTGAATGAATGCGTATTCGTTGTAAACCATGTACACCATAAACGTGGCGTACAAAACCAGGGGCGGTCATGAAGGTTTCCCGAAACAGTAGGTATCTAGATGGAAAATCAAAGCAGAAGCGCTTCGTTCGATAATCGTAATCAGTCCTTCACAAAGCCGCGGCGCTGAATGCGATGATGCTTCGAAACTCATCCATCAGCATCTGCCGGTGTTTTGTGACGCGCTGTATGAGCAGTCGTTAATAAAGCCACTAGAGCCGTCAGCGCACTCGTCCGAACATCATACACCACAGGGATGGACTTAGAACTAATTAGGGAGAAAGATCTTCAACAGCTCTTATATACGTATCCCACCAGGGGCTCGAGCCTGCCCTGTATTAGAGAATTAGGCCTTAGTTGACCACGATGGCCCAAAACAGGTTTGTCGTCTTCACACACAACCTTTGAATTTCTTCGCAGGAGTGTGTAGATTTCATTACGATGTTATCCTTCAGCGTAAGAGCATCGAATAAACATACATATGAATTCGAAAATTGAAAATATCTTTAATAATAATAAATATGTGGGGACACCTTCACTTCCCAAACTAAGCAGAGCTTGTACTATGGGTGCCAGACAGCTGATATACATTACATAAATAGATAAATACATACTTATATAGATAAACAACAACCAGACACAAGGCAAACACAAGTGCTCATCACACAAATGTTTGCCCCGGGCGGGGTTTGAACCCGCGACCCTGTGCGTCGGAGGCAGATACACTACCACCTGGGCTACAGAGCCGTCTACATTGGTCATCATCATCATCTTCATCATCTTCGTCATTCATCATCATCATTGGTACGTAGTGGGGATCAAACCCACGTCTCCCGGACGGAAAACAACGGCACTAACCACTCGACCTCCGACGATCTCAAAAAGAAAAAACACCGTAACTTCTTTCTCGAGACAAAGATACTGTAACTTAAAATGTTTGGGCTTTTTTTTTTGACGGACCTAATCGCTATTTCTACCAGAGTCGTAATATAGCGGTGCGGACTTGAAAGATGTTTGGGCATAGTGACTAGGGTCCACCTCCTATGAAGAGACGACAGCTTAAGCCCAACAGCGAACCGATGTGTATTTGATATTTAAATTTGTTATGTGCGTTTATTTGACGCTCTTCAATCAATCAATCAATCAGCCTATTGCAGTCCACTGCTAGACTGCTGCCTCCCCAAGGGTACGCCAAAGCGCACGATCACCCACTTTCCTCATCCAGCCACCACCAGCGACCTTCTTCAGGTCAAGTCATTTGACGCTCTTACAGTGAAGGAAAATATTGTGAAGAGACATGCACAACAAGCTTACGAAAAAATTCATAGGTTACTCAACCTAAGTGAAGATTATAATATCTACCCCTGATTTAGAGTTTTTTCAAACATCTCGGTGAGGGTGGAATCAAATACATCATAATAATCAAATCAAATCAAATATTCTTCACTGCACATCAAAAACACTCATACAAACACAGAATAACGATACAGGAAAAGGCAATTGGCGGCCTTATCGCTTTAAGCAAATGAAAATGAAGGCGAAAATGAAAAACAAAAGAATGAATAGGTGGGTGCGCAGAAATATCACCTACTGCTATACGATTATGAAAAAAAAATACTATACGGATCTAATATATTACATAAATATGTACATATATAATATATACAAAATAATATATATAATACGCACGAAGGTGCTGGAAACCAAGAAGTAGGAGTCAGACAGCTTATTGCTCCGTAACCACACTAATATGTAAGTATTATGTATAATAATGGGGGATCGGACTGTTCACCATATTTTATGAATTATTATTAAAATATAGATTACTAACAGACGATTCTCGAAGAAAAAAACAGAATCGGTTGAAAAACTAATTTACAGTGATTTTTTTAAGTTTCAATATGTCTGTCTCTTTCAAAAAAGATTTTTTGTATGGAGATTATATGGCGTTACTAACAAATGACGTCACAAGTGGGTATGTATGTGCCTCTCTGTCTAATCTTGAATTTCAAACCTTTATAACTCGGTCAATTTTAAAGATAGAGCAAAAATTCTTTTAGTTTTCGATAGCAGAAACTAAGAAGTTTGGATTTATAAAATAAAATAAAAGTAGTCCGATCCCCTATTATATATGATGGAAGTAATAATGGTGAAAAACAGGTTGATGTCTCCTTATCATTTTGGCGGTTGCATGAAATTCCTGTCTAGTATGATATTTTCACTCAAACGCCAAAATATTATTTAATATTTTTTTATTTGAAGTTCGGCCCTGGCAGCGCGTCAAAGGGGGAATTAATCATTACTGGAGAATAGATACGCCGCCGCTCCGGGCTGACGCGGGTGACTGCTATAATTGATCTGGACGTGTCGCATGCCTCTGTTTTGGTAGATCATTGCAGGTACTCCTAGTACATGTCACACAAATATCGTTGGCCGCACAGAATAAAAAACCATATTTTGGTCATATCATTTCAAGATCCTAATGGAAGCATTTTTTTAGTTATCTTTGTATTTTTAAAAACTTGCAATTTGGCCACAAATACGGCATATAGGACAAGTTTTCTGTTTTAGTGAATAATAAAATAAAATAAAATATAATAAAATAGCCTTTATTATCCAAATTAAAATATTATCAATTCACTTTGCAGTTAGTTAAAACAATTAAATTGAAAGAAAGAAAGAATCAACATAAAATGAAACATTACAATAAAATACATTAATCAGTCAAATATTTGGGTACCCATTTCTGGGTGAAGGCCTCCTCCATCTTTGTCCACATTTGTTAACTATGTGCGCGTCTAGTCCAGGTAATGCCAGCCACAGCTGTGATGTCACCGCTCCAACGGCGTCGGTTTTAGTGAATAAATAAGCTTAATTAAAAATCATTTTAAAACAAGCTTTTAAAGCCGTGGAGTGGAGTATCCTTGTTAAGACAAATCCAACGAGCTCAAACACGACTAGGTTGTGGTGTGTATTTAAGGATTTCCTATGGCCACCTTCCGGTTCCATCATAAGACCCTGGACATCACATATGACTAAAGATCTTGTTAAGACAAATCCAACGAGCCCAAACACGACTAAGTTGTGGTGTGTATTTAAGGAGTTCCTATGGCCACCTTCCGGTTCCATCATGAGACCCTGGACATCACGTATGACTAAAGATCTTGTTAAGACAAATCCAACGAGCCCAAACACGAATAGGTTGTGGTGTGTATTTAAGGAGTTCCTATGGCCACCTTCCGGCTCCATCATAAGACCCTAAACATCATGTATGACTAAATATCTTGTTACGACGAATCCAACGAGCCTAAACACGACTAGGTTGTGTTGTGTATTAGAGGAGTTTCTATGGCCATCTTCCTTCTCCATCATCAGACCAGCTCTATGGTACCATAATATTGCATTATCATCGCGGTTACATAAGTGTACCAAATTTCAGCAAAATCCAATGTCAGCAAGTTCTTCAAAATTGAGTTGCAAGATTTCGCCTGAACATACCCACAAAACTAATATTTCCATTCACTCTCTATTACTTCACCGTAAGAGCGTCGAATAAACGTAAGTACATTAAATAAATAATTTATAGTGTTTGTGGGCTGGCCACGTCTGTCGCAGGACCGACGAGCGCTGGAGCAGACGGGTTCTCGAATGGAGACCACGTCTCGGGAAACGTAGTGTGGGACGCCCCCCTGCCAGGTGGACTGATGACCTGAGGAAGGTCGCTGGTGGTGGCTGGATGAGGAAAGCGGGTGATCGTGCGCTTTGGCGTGCCCTTAGGGAGGCAGCAGTGCAGCAGTGGACTGCAAATTGATTGATTGATTGATTGATATTAAAGTATTTAAATTTTCTCTGTAATGATAAATAAACATTTACACGATATCCAAATAGGTTTGTTAATTTATTCGGTGTCTATAACAAACATTTGGTCGGTTATAATCGTTATTTGAACTGGGCAAACTAGAAATTGTGTCTAGGTAATTAATTAGTTTTCATATAAACAATAATTATGTACACTCGTATTATTCAGTTTATGTATCTACCGCAGAGTCAAAGTCAAAGTCAAAGTCAAAGTTATTTATTTCCATAGGATGTTATTGCATCACTTAGATCCGTCATTACATTTTTTTGGGTGAGTTCACTATATCAGAAACCTGTCACTAAATAACGTTAATTATGCAGTAAAACCGGAAAAAAATATCATAGAAAATTATTTTACGGGAAAATAATTGGGTGGAATATGATTTCGTTAGATTACGATTTAGGCTAAGTTTACCCTATCATCTTGAGACCTGTTACTTACACCTTGTCTTATACCTGTGTTAGTTTATAATCTTACTCGCGATATTATAAACTTACGGAAAATTGTGAACTGAAACCAACCATTTACAATTTTACGTATTATTTCTCGTTAGTTTATAATCTTACGATGTCAAACCGTCAAATTGTCAACAAAGGTGCAGAGTTCATAATCTGTCGGGTCTTATCACCCGTAAAATTGTGAACCGTGTTCCTGATTGGTCGATTTTGGCAGTAGCTACCTACAGAATGACAGCCAAGAATAGCCCGCTGGACACGTCCAACGTTTAACCAATCAGCGTTCAAGGTGCGTTCCGTCGCATGCCAATTTTTAATCAGTTTACAGTTTGACGGTTTGACATCGTAAGATTATAAACTAACGAGAAATAATACGTTAAATTGTAAATGGTTGGTTTCAGTTCTCAATTTTCCGTAAGTTTATAATATCGCGAGTAAGATTATAAACTAACGGCGTTCACAATCTTACGGTGACATACCCATAGAGACAGAACAGAAATAAATGAATAAAGTCCTTCCTTGAAGAGAACTATTTAAAAGGTCACGGTTTTTTTTTTATTTATCTTTCGTTCTTCGAAAGGCACGTTAAGGCTTTGCATGTTTATATCGCAGACAGCATTGACTTTTCTTCTTTATCGTGTGGACCCTACGTAAGGTCTCTACATTTCCTCAATTCAACAACCCTGGCGCCAGTGTTATAGAGCCGCCAAAGGCCACACAATTATTTAATGAGTTATGCCCGACTGGTCACTGTCCCGATTGGTCATCAACAAAAAACTATGCCCAATCGGTCATTATTTCAAAATTATTACTTTTATTTTAAAAATTCAGTCCCGATTGGTCATCTTCAATAAGTATCAAAATTGTATTAGAATACAGTCAACAAAAGCAGCATTACTATTTTAAGTTTATGCTTATTATAAAATGGTGTTGTCTAGGTAAACTAATATCCCACCAAAAACATAAATGTGAAAGGGTGCCAAGTTCGGATAAGAGCTTTACCAATAAAAGAAGTGAGATCTAGTAAATGGATACCAAGTTCTATAGAAGTTCTCTAAATTATAAGGTAATTTGAAATGCAATTTAATCATAATTGATAATGGTTGAGTTAACTAATTATTACTGCTAATAGGTTTTCAGTCTCCTCACATGACAATGGCAAAATTAGCAACGCGCTTCAGTTGAAAGTTCAACCGACGCACCACAGAAATAACGTTTAAATATTAGCGTGCGATGCTTCACGGTAGTTACGTCCGACACTGAGCAGGAATCGTGCGAAAAACTCGTTTTTTTTTTTACTTTTTCTTGAATTAATATTTATTTTTGCACGGATGAAAGATAAATGAATTGCCAATAATATCCCGTAGAAATCGTCTCCGCGTCTGTTGTAGTTTAGAAGCAGTAGCGAATTCAACAATAGGAACAGCTCGACTTCAATGGCGTTTTTGGTGTAGTACTTATTTAATGTTTTTAATAAAAATCTGCGAAATAAAGGTAATAAAGGTAATATATCCAAGTTTAAGGCCGCTTTTGCGCACATTTTATAATAATTTTTTCTTTGTATGTCCCATATGTGTTATGCAATAAAGTGTTACTTTCTTACTTATTTTATAATAATATGTTTTTAGAAATTTTCTACTTGCTCGTTTACGAGCCTTAGGCCTTCAAAAACTGCGAGTTGGCATGGGTAGGACCCTTAAGCCATTTTGTTAGTTTCTTTGCATAGTATTAGATTCTTAGAATAAAGGGATAAGTAGAAGTTTAGCTTATTGTATAGGAAATACAAGGAAAGAGCCAAAAAAACAGTATCCGCCGTAGTATTTGCAGAAACGGGCTGTTCGTGCAATTTATAGATTAGGGCCTAGAGTGTCACTGAGGGAAATGTTTAAAGAAATCAATATTCTGACATTTGAGTCTCAATCTATCTATATGACAATCTTGTGTATATAAAACGAAATATAAGTAATTTTCAGAAGCACAGTGATATACACAACTTTAATACTGGAAATAAAGATAAGTTGGTTGCTTATGTCAGCCGACTACATAAAATTAGTAATTCTTTTAAAGGCAATTGTATACGTTATTACAATAAGGTCCCTACTGATATTAAAAACTTGCCTTTAGACAAGTTTAAAATAATTATAAAACGGAAATTGTATAAAAAAGGTTACAATAGGATATCTGATTACTTAGAAGACAGATGTCCATGGGAATAGATTGTTTGAGTAGCAGGCTTTTTCGATATGTAATAAGCATTAATTTTGTAATTGACATTATTTTATTTAAAAAAGGAAACGCAAAAGATGCGACGACTGTGGAGTTTCTTCGGTGAGCTCTTCTCCACAGATTCCGCCATTGTGTTAGTGAACTCACCCAAAAAATGTAATGACGGATCTAAGTGATGTAATAACATCCTATGGAAATAAATAATTTTGACTTTGACTTTGACTTTTTCGACCGACCGTTATTCCTCCCAAAAAGTGATAAAATACCGGGCGCACACAATATGCCATCAAAAGACTTCCTTATTCGTAGTCAAAAGATCATTTCCTTTAAAATAGTAGAATATTTTTCATTTAAAATAGTAGAAATTTTTAAATCGCTTTCATATATTTAATGAAAGTGATTGTATAGAAGCATGTTTCCTCCGCGCCCGTTAATTTGGTACAGACAGCGAGCAATATTCTTACTGGCAGTGGCAGGATTGGGCAATATTTGTTATTGACAAGGCTCGTGTAAAGACTAGATAGTAGCCGGGACCAACTGCTTAACGTGCCTTCCGAAGCACGGAATAATCATCTTTTCGGACAATCAGGTGATTTAGCCTGCAATGTCCTAACCAAACTGAAAAAAGTCTCACAGAGATTTCTTCTTGACAGTGAGGGCACTGTCAAGCTGGAGCTGTTGATGATGAATGATACAATTTATCACTATACTGGCCAAACATGTCCACACCGGGAATCAAACCCGGAACCTCCATAATTAGCGTCAAAAACTCGTCCACTAGGCCACGGAGGCGACGGCCACTGCAGTAGTTTCTTAAGTCTGATCTGAATTATCTTAAAATTATCTAAAAAATATAATATGACTTCTTTAACTTTCTCCCATCCTTGTTAAAAGTACTAAAGCCTAATATACAAGATACTCCGAATACCCATCCCGCACACTTTTATATTGTAACATTCGTTCTTGTAATCAAGTAGCAAGGGTAACCCTTGTAGGCGAATAAAAGATGACCTCTGGGAAAGATATTTTTAAGGAGAAATAATCTTAAGTATAGCCCGGAGCGAGAGGTCAACCTTAGTCGCCGAAGCAAATAAATAACGTACCTACGTACAGTACACCACATCACTGACCTTAAATAGTACGCTAGAATGACTTAAAATTAAGTTATGTAGCCAACGTAAACACATCCAACGCGCGGACTCGAATACTTGCTCGCTCACACACCAACTATCTGTCGCTCTTAAACGCTGAAGTTATCTGTCCCGCACGCACTCGATCTTCCGTCTCACTCTTCGGGTATAAAAGAAGCTCCACCGGCAGCAGACGATAACCTAATCACTATTAGGTCCGTCTAATCACTATTTTTTGACGGACCTAATAGTGATTAGGTCCGTCAAAAAAAAAAGCAGACGATAATTCTCTCGCTAGCGGCGAGCCACGGAGGTAGCACCGCACCACAACCCAAAGATGGCCACAGTACCATCATCCAAAGATGCCAACGGCTATTAAGCCCAACCCCGTGCCCGGTCCTCAGTAGAGGACCGCGAGTACAGCCCCAGCCAGAGCCGCAAGGCTGATGCTGGCTCCCGTCGCCCTAGGGCGAATGAGAAGACCCGAGACTAACGGAGATAGCCTTGCAGTCCTGTGGTTACGTCGGGGTATAGAGCAAGATAGCCAACTCTGAACTCTCCAGCTAGGTTACATTTGCATTTTGTATTTTACGATTTAAGTTTGTATGTTTAATCGCTGTTTCAATATAAGTTTATGGCGCATTTGCTGTTTTACTCCAAAATCACCTCTTCAGTTATTATTTGTAATAGACGAGTCGATCAAGGAGTACATGTCCGCGCCCGCTATATTACCACTTTGGCAGAAATAACGATTAGGTCCGTTAGGAAAAAAAAAAGATCAACAACGGCGTTTTGGAATCTCAGGGGATTTCGTCGATATATTCTACAATAAGGGTTTGTGTAGAAGAATATGATAATGATTTATAAAGTGTTTTGTGTTACTTACTTACAACTTATAGCGCGAGCGAAGCGTCTCCGTTTCAGCTTGGCCAAAGTTGCTTTTGTGTGTCCATCTGTCTGTCTGTTTGTTCCACTCTACAGGTCGCGTTTTACAACCGTTTCTCGTGAAATTTTATGAGCTTTTTTCTGTCGAGTCAGTTTTTGGAAATTTTTAAAAAATACGGAGTTAATTGGATTGACAATGTATAGGTAAATAAATCGTAAATCAGTCATTTCGAAAACAAAAAATACTCGCGAGGGCTACAGCTCAGAAGAACCACTAGTAACCGCCAACGCGTTGTTCGGTAAAACTGAAACAAATCTTTTTGTAAGACTTTTTCCAGAGTTCATGATTCCATAGCCGACCTTACAACCCTCACGATAAAAAAGAAATAGATAAAAAAATGGTATATTCAGTCCAGTGCACTTGAATAATAGATGTCATTGCACCACATACACAAGGGATTGAAAGGAACAGTCCAGGCGGAAACGTATAGAAACACGAAAGATATCTTCTCCGAAATATTTTATCAGTGTTTTGGAAAATAAATAACGTACATACGAGAGCCCGAAACCTAAAGAAGGGCGAGGGCACATTGCACGGAGAACCGACGGACGCTTCGGTAGAAAAGTTCTCGAATGGCGACCATGCACTGGAAGCCGCAGTGTGAGTAGATGACGTCACAAGGGGGACCGACGATCTGGTGAAGGTCGCGGGAAGCCGCTGGATGCGGGCAGCGCAGGACCGGTCGTTGTGGAGAACCTTGGTTGAGGCCTTTGTCCAGCAGTGGAAGTGGATACAAAAGCTACGTTTTACCAAATAAGTTGTCTGTAAGTTTTACATGATGTTACGAATTTACTCGTATGTAAAATTGTTAGTCGTCTGAGTTTTAAAACTCACAATAAGTTGAATGTTTTATTCCAGTATTCGATAGAAGAAGATAATGAAATCACAGTCCATTTTTGTAGTTTTCGCTTCAAAAAAATAAAACAATACCAATATCATTCATAAATAAAACACGGGAAAGAAAAAATATTGACATTATTTTGAATACCGGTATTCAAATTCTAGGAATAGTAAAGTTGTGTTGATTGAGACCAGTAACTGAATTTTAATTAAACTGACTTACGTTCTGTGTTTATGGACAACTAAGCGTCGGTTATGTAGTGGCTAAGACCGCCGTCTTCCGTCTGGGAGACGCGGATTCGATCCCCACTACGTAATAACGTGTTTTTCAATTTCGAATTTATTCGACGTTCTTACGGTGAAGGAACACATAGTGATGAAACCTGCACATTCCTGCGAAGAAATTCAAATGTTGTGTGTGAAGTCGACCAACTCGCACTGGGCCAGCTAGTTCAGGGTAGGCTCGAATCAAACTCCCCGGTGGGCAACTTTAAAAAAACAAAACTAATTTCCATTACAATCAACCTTAATTAGCTACCAACTCATTACATTCTATAAGCTTCTTTAAAATTTACATAGTTTCCGCGGCACATTCAAAAGACCCAAAACTAATACCCTTGCTGCATAAAATTCCTCTCCATTCGCTTGCCAGATGCATTCTGGGAATAATTTGAAGACGGGAGCTTCCACCGAAGGTAATTTCAACGAAGCCATTTGTCTAGCGACACTGCACGTCGCATCAATCCAACGGTTTATAGAGACTGAAAATGTTGCAAAATGTATATGCAATGTCACATTTGAAAGTATTTAAGGCTCGAAATATAATACCGTAAAATTTTACAGATTTTCGTTAAAAGGAGTGTGCAATCGACTGAACAACTTTCCCCTAAATAAAAACTGCAACCCCATAAACTGCATCCGTCAAAATGTGGTTTACTTTATGAAATTACGAATTTAAAATTGAAATAATTTTGATAAATATTAACTATAATTAAAAATTTTGTTCATTTTGTTTTGCTTTCGTTTTGTTGATGTTAATTGTGATATTTTAATTATTGAATCTCTATTGAATTTTTTAAAATGGTTTTAAGTTAATTTTACATACAAGTATATTTTTGTTCGCCGCCGAAAGGCAAAGTAAGGAGATCTGTCTTCAAAACTCTGTCATCTGTATTATACACATTACCCAGTTATGACAGAATCTATCCCCCATAGTAAATCGATCAGTTAGCCGCACGCTTTTGTGTGCCTTAGAAAAGTCTCATTTGTTTGTAAAGTGGTCCCTTTTTTAAACAGCCTCCGTGGCTAAATGATGTATATTTTGACGCCCATTACGGAGGTTCCGGGTGGGGACACTGTCAAGTAAAAATCTCTTTGAAAACTTTTCCAGTTTGGTTAAGACATTACAGGCTGAATCATCTGATTGTCCGTGGGTCCCGGCTACTATCTAGTCGTTACATGAGCCAAGTCAGTGGCCTTTGGCGGCTCTATAATCTGATACCAGGGTTTGTGAGGTCGGTTGTCGATCTTATAACCCACACGATGATGATGATGATAATGTGGTGCCGCGCGGCGGCGGCCACTTTTTTATATAAATTATTTATACAAAAAAGTCTCGTTTGTACACATGTGGCAATGTTTACCTTAGGCGGGATTTGAACCTGCGACCTTGTGCTTTGAAGGCAAGCACTATGAACTAGACAACGGAGCCGTGTAATAAACCGGATATCCACTTGTTTATATCATTTATATCTAATTCGATGAGACACGAGCCGCTTTCAAAAACGAAATTAAAAATACAACTAAGTACATAGAAAAAGCACTCAATATTATTTTATTTTTGCATTTCATCGCCCATTTGGCGATATAAAAACAGACAGTCGAATTACATTTTGGGCAGTTGATTTTCTCAGTATTTTCCTTCCACCTAAGTTCACTCCGTCGCTTTGCGTTTATGACGTTCCGACAGGCAAACATCTTCTCTTAAACAACTAGTTATAGCTCTAATTCCTTCTATAATTATACCTACTACTTACTCCTTGTGTTTATCTAATGAAATTAAGTTTTTGTCGACACCTATCATTATTTTGTCCCCTCATGCACAGGAGTTGTCTGTGGTCGGCAGTTTCCAAAATGGCCGTTTGAGTTTTGACAGCTTTCAGATCAGCGTCGAATTAGTTCGCTCCAAGTTCGTGGTAGACCTCGACAGTTCACTTATGTGGACCACGTTCTCTTTGTGTGTATGGAATATCGGTACGAGTAATAACCGTCAATATAACGTGATAAAACATGACGCGGCCGTAACTAAAATAATCATCAACATCAACGGCCCGTTACAGTCCACTGCTGGACTATGAGCCTCCTCCACTTAATTGGAGGGTTTTGCCATAATCTTCACGCTTGGCAGGCGGGTTGGAGATCGCAGATCAAAAGGTTACTGTATCAGAGGGCGCTGCTGCCCGTTCCCTGTTCAATGTGTAGTCCCTAAGTCGCCTCTTACGACACCCACGGGAAGAGTAGGGGTTGGTGACAAATGTTTTCTACTCTGCCGTCACCACACGGCGACTAAAATAATGATGATCCCTCCCTCGAGGCGACGCGTGTCAGAAGTCTTTGATGATAAATATGTCGGTTGTCAAGCTTACAACCCACACGATGATGATGATGATATCTTTTCAACATTTTATAAACTTTGTAAAAAGAAATATGCCACTAGCTCTATTCACCACCGTAAAAAAACATTATGTATCAGAAATCAGAAATCAAAAACATTTATTTGTAGGACATCACAATACAAAACACACACCTACATAAAGAATAGTACATAATGCAACAGAAATGAAATGAAAAATACAAACACAACATAATTACCAAATTGCCCCTGTGTTGCGACACCCAGACAAAAAGGGCCTCACTCAGCAAAAGCCGTAGCCTAGCAAGGTAGACTACGGCGCTGATCTTCCGTGAGCTTTTAGCATTTAGATATTGATAGTGTAATTAACTTGATTTTGACAAAAGTGTGCCTTGGCTCTACTCACCTCTAAAGCGACGAAGAAATATTGGAATGGGAATATACAAAACTTCAAAGATTTATTTACATGAATATTCAGAAGCTATTTACTACAAGATTTTTTTCATATTTATTTACCTACTAGCATTTTACCCGCATCCGCTCCGTATGGTTGTCGTTTAGAAGAGATTTTAAGAACTTTCAGTCCAAATTGTAAATTTCTCAACTCTACATTGATCAGTCAAACGGTTTATTCTTTTATCGATAAAGTTAAAGATATAGAGACTGTAATATATCATCAACGGCCCGTTACAGGCCACTGCTGGACTATGAGCCTCCTCCACTTAAGTGTTTGATTTTGCCATAATCTCCACGCTTGGCAGGCGGGTTGGAGATCGCAGATTAAAAGGTTACTGTATCAGAGAGCGCTGCTGCCCGTTCCCTGTTCAATGTGCAGTCCTTAAGTCGCCTCTTACGACACCCACGAGAAGAGTAGGGGTTGGTGACAAATGTATTCTACTCTGCCGTCACCACACGGCTTAATTTATAAAATTAGGTAATTAAGTACCTGTATTTAAATGAAATTATAAAGTTTTGAAACCTGGCAACATTGTCCGTGGAAAAGAAGGTGTGGCACCTTATTTACATCTTGCTCTCATTATTTATTCACGGCGAGTAACAAACCGTGACTTTCGTCGCCATAACTTATTATACTGCGGTATCTGACAAAGGCGCATTATGAAAAAATATTAAAAATGCTTGTTGCATTTTATAAAAAGTTTGTAAGAGAATGAAACAAGAAAGGCTCTGAAAGGGTTTGATTCTGTTTACAAGTAGCGCTAAATTTTTATCATCATCATCATCGTGCTGGGTGTAATATCAGATAATCGACCTCACAAACTTTGATTTCAAAGTACGAGTAATACACCTACCAAAGCTACACATAATATGAACGACTACCTTATTACGACTAACGATTATTTTTAAAGAGTAGTTAAATCAATCTATCCTTCATGCTACTAGGTAAATGTTTTATAGCCGCATTTTCCTAATGTATTTAATGAAATATATCTTAATGTATCTAGCGGTCCACCCGCGGCTACGCTCGCGTCTTGAAAGGTTTTACCGTGGGAATTAGACTTTTTCCCGTAAAAAGTTTCCTATGTGGTAATCCAAGGTACAAACTATCTTAATTCCAAATTTCATCCAAATCTGTTTAATAGTTAAGGCATGAAAGCGGGACAAACATAGAGTGATATCAGGTGTCTGACACACAGAGTACAAATTAGATGGCAGTGTGGAAGAGATTCGCGCATTTTCTTTATTTTACTTTTATTCGATTACAATCCACACAACGAAATCTTTCAAAAGCGCGAGGAAACAATAATAATTTAAAAATCCAATCAAACGATTCTGAAAAAATGGAACTGAAATTCTAGAGAGACCAAGGAAACACTGCATCACACGTCGCAGCCACTGAAACTTTTATAGTTTCCACAAATTCACCAATATCGTCGTGTGACGACACTGTTTATGGCGATGCATTTGGACCGTAGCCAGTGGGGTGTACCCTGTAATGGCCGGACGAAGACGAATGGCTCGCTTCCTTAAACGCTCGCGTCGACTTGTTCCGATGGGACGATGAATGGTGAATGGAGTGGCCGGGTCGGTTTTCGGGAGACAACTAGGAAGATTGAATGCATACTCTCGTTCTTGAGTGCACTTCATTTGTTTAACGAGAAATTGTTTTTGATTTCTGATGCGCGTCGCCTGCGATCCTCTTTTGTTCTCCTGTAGTTGTATGTAGCACTTGTAATTATTGACTCAGATTTTTATAGTGAAGACTGGGCATTTGTTGGCAATTTATCACACCATCATCCCGTACTGCGTTGCGTAGCGCGGAACAACAAATTTTGATATTGTATGCAATTATGTCATTTGTCTAGAAGACACACTAGGTAGTTGGTCACGTCTCCGCGTGGAGCCAGAGTAAAAATAACCTGAGTATCATCATCATCATCATCAACAGCTCATATACGTCCCCACCACATTTCATAAATAGACTTAGATCTATCGTTAATGATCTCGAAGCACTTTCCCAACCTTCTAGTTTTTCTAACAACATCTTGGTACAATCCTGGCCGCTTTGTCTCAGATGAAACATTTATCATTATCGTCATAATTTCGATCGAAAGATGTCCATGAACAAAGGTTTAAATCAAACATGAAAACATTACAACCAATGAACTTGGTAGCAGATATACCTCTAGTACTACAAAGGTAAAACTCTCGATATTTCCAGAAATATCAACCAAAACCACAATACCATCAAAGTGGCTCCAAAACAAAGGTCGCTTACTTGGGCGAAACTGTATAAATTATAAGAAGACATGAGCTAGATTTCCCTGGAGGCTTTGGACGTGATACCCCAGTGAAATTGCACCCTCAAGCCACTAAGAAATTGGACCACTTTGAACTCGTAAGCGGCGAATAGTTTCCGAACTCAAAGGATCAGTTTAACATTTGTTTTCTGGTAAAGTCACGAAAAAATGTAAGTTGTGTTTTCTTTGAGTCAACATACAAGTTCTGATTATGTTATAGAATGACGAATCTAAGAGATGTATCATCCAAAAGTTAGTATACATTTCATTTCGAATCGTCACATGTACTGTGACTGTCAGTTTCTGTGGCCTAGATACCACAATCAGGACATATTGTGTGATCTATTCCTGACCCGGATATTTTAATCATTTTAGATATGTGCTTCAAATCTGTTTTTATATTTGTGTTTATTTGTGTATGAGAGCACGTGTATAAACACGTGCTTACACATAAAAGAAAGAAAGAAATACATTTTATTTAGTACAAGAGATGACGACACATACAGTACATCATTTGAAACTTAACCTAAGAAAATAAAACATAGTTGTCCGAAAAGTACATAAATAGTGCCATCACACTCGATACTAAAAAGGGCTACTAGCTCAGCTAATGCAAATAAAGTTTTAACAGGTTTTCTTAAGGTACTTAATTTAGAAAAAAAATAATACACGGTCTTGGTTATATTGTGATCATTATCAAAAGCTCATACGTCCCCACCTAGGGACAACTTTTTAATTATTGACTCGGTCAACTGATCAGCTTGTAAGAAAAGTTTTCTTAAGGGCACTAGAAATAAAGTGTTCTGTTTTACGGACTGCAAAAGCACCCGGGAGGTTTTTCATTTTTTGGTTAACACGTGTTAGAAACATGATTCTTCTTACGGTTCTTAAATATTAAATTTATTTATTTGACACAGCAAATTAATGCTAAGCAAGTTCATCAACGGACCGTTCACTGCTGGACTATGAGCCTCCTCCACTTAAGTGGAGGGTTTTGCCATAATCTCCACGCTTGGCAGGCGGGTTGGAGATCGCAGATTAAAAGGTTACTGTATCTTATATGAGATATTAAATGAGAGCGCTGCTGCCCGTTCCCTGTTCAATGTGTAGTCCCTAAGTCGCCTCTTACGACACCCAAGGAAAGAGCAGGGGTTGGTGACAAATGTATTCTACTCTGCCGGCACCACACGGTGGGTGACAAGGCAAAGCAAGTTAAATCTGCTAAAATATTGAAGACGGTCGGAAGCGGTCAGATGCGCAGTATCTGAGCAAAAGTCAAAATCAAAACTTAAATTTTCCGATGTTGTTCATCATCAACAGCTCATATATATTCCCACCGAGGGGCTCGAGCCTATCCTGTAGGGCGATTAGGCCTTAGTCGACTACGCTGGCCCTGAGTTGGCCCACAACCTATGAATTTCTTCACAGAAGTGTACAGGTTTCATCAGGATGTTTTCCATCACCGTAAGAGCGTCGTATTTCAATGAACATATTAAATTTTGAAATTTTAAAACATATGGGTACGTGGTGGGGATCGAACTCGCGTCTCACAGATGGAAGACAGCGGTCGTAGTCACTAGACCATCGACGCTCTTCCAAAGTTGTTCCATCACTTAAATTCGTCATTACATTTTTTTGGGTGAGTCACTGACACAATAGGTGAAAGAAAAAATCTCTATATAATCTCAATTTTTTTTATTCTTCTCTATAGAAGAGCACTCAAAAAAAAACTCCACAGTCGTCGCATCTTTTGCCAAATTCGTGTTAATTGAGTATTTATTGAAAAAAACTTGATATTCAGGTAGAGCCATTTTTAATTATTGTCAATCGATATCATACACGCATTTTCAGGCTTATGATAACGGTAGAATTACACATAATAATATATATTATATAATATAATGTTTTATGTATATTATGAATTGAAAATAATTTATAACATATTTTCTTGGAATAGGAGAAGAGATACGAATCGGAAATAACTTGAAACATGTCGAAGCATTCATTCGACTCCGCCCAGCATTTTCGCATGAATAGACAATTTGTATTTTCGTTTTATTGTCTTGAATATCACGTTTTTTCTGTAGCGTTTCTGATATAAAATGAGGTAAAAGAGTAAATAAAAGTATGTAATATTTTTATGGATAGAACAGACGAGGAAAGCGCCTGAAGATTTTATTTGATAGCAATGCTTTTGATTTATCAGCAAATGTGTAACTGGTTTAATTTAATAATACATATATACACCGGGTTATTACCACGATTTCGGTTTAAATTAAGCTTTTTTATTGAGTTCCAGTAGTAGTGAAAAAAGACTGAGAAAGAGTGTAGACAGATATGTTTCTCCATAAGAATAATGTTCCGACTAACCACCCACCCGCAACTACTTCAGTTCTGCCGTGATCGTGACTATTGCAATATTGGTGAGCTCATTAATCGTGGTAATAACCCGGTAGATATGTGTGTTATTAATATTAACAACCGCGAAAACTTAGTGTTAACTGGTTTAATTTAAGCTAAAATTAATAAGTTGACCAAGTGTTTTTTCTAAAAATAAGACGAAAAGGGAAATAAATATGTTTCAAATGCACGAGTATCACCGAATTTAAAACAGGCCATTCGTTAGTTTTTTATGAAAGATAATATTATCATCATCATCATCATCATCATCTCAGCCGAAAGACGTCCACTGCTGGAAAAAGGCCTCCCCTAAGGATCTCCACAACGACCGGTCCTGCGCTGCGCTGCCCGCATCCAGTGGCTTCCCGCGACCTTCACCAGATCGCCGCTCCACCTTGTGACGTCAGGTGACGTCACAACCCACGACGTTACCCACGCTGCGTCTTCCGGTGCGTGGTCGCCATTCGAGAACTTTTCTGCCGAAGCGTCTGTCGGTTCTCCGTGCAATGTGCCCTGCCCACTGCCACGCAAGTCTCGCAAGTCTTCAAATATTAAACAAGACATTTATCTGGCCAATTTTTTCTTGTTAATAAATTATTATCATGTATGTCATCGAGTGGGTTGTAAGGTCGACAACCGACCTCACAAACTCTGGTGTCAGTGTTATAGAATTGCCATTAAAGGTCTCAAAAAGTGTTCTTATCAGAAACTTGTTTTTATTTCGAATGACTAAAATAATTTTATTTATTTTTATTTTATTTTATTTATTTTAGGGATAACAACAGCCATATTTAATTAATACAATTACATGGTTTAGTATACATAGGTGAAAGGCCAATAACAGTTATCCATGATCTAAATAACAGAGTATTAATGAAAGAAAATGAAGTTAGCCGCGGAAAGCAGACGCCACGCAGCTAAAATGTTACGCAGCAAGCAACAAAATAAATAACGCACTATTATAATAGGCAGTGACCGCGGCGGTGTAATTAACGTCACATACAATGGAATCTCCGCAAATATTTAAGTGGGAATGCCTTCCGGACCACAGATATATTTGGACGCACTCAAATTAATATATTTAATCTCAACCAATTCCTAGAACCAAGATGGCTTCCAGTTAATCAATCTAATCTCTGTCATCGTGAAATTATTATTTCAAAGGTTCATCCATTAGCCCTTGGTTGATTGTGGTACAAATTTACAAAGCCAATAGCAATGAAAATGTTTAATTCGATAACACGGTCAGTGGACTGAATCTGATGAATAATGTACTTAATCATAAAATTATCGAATTCAGTAGAATGTTAAATGTTTTAAGCTTAGTAATTTGGCTTTTAAGAAGCTATCTGTGTGCAAAATAATGATTTTAAATATTGAGACTTTATTAAATATTTTACTAATCAAACCAAACATGAAAATAGCTACTTTTACAATAAAACCTATTCAATCAATCAACGGCCCGTTACAGTCCACTGCTGGACTATGAGCCTCCTCCACTTAAGTGGAGGGTTTTGCCATAATCTCCACGCTTGGCAGGCGGGTTGGAGATCGCCGATTAAAAGGTTACTGTACCAGAGAGCGCTGCTGCCCGTTCCCTGTTCAATGTGTAGTCCCTAAGTCGCCTCTTACGACACCCACGGGAAGGCTAGGGGTTGATGACAAATGTATGCCGTCACCACACGGCACTAAACTAAAGTCTATTATGATTATTATATAACTGCGACTAACCTATAGTGCGATTAACGCTTACGCGACTACACCGTATGCCTATTACACACAATCTATGTTTTTTTCTTTTCGCAAGCTTGTGCATATTATGCATGGCAGGTGGAGTAATTCCAATAAAAATAGATTATTGAAAAACTGAAAACAATGATGACGATTTTGTTATATATTCTTATTTACTACCACTAGGCAAAATAGTTTGTTCGGGTGTTTTTAGGTTCCTATAGGAACCCTCATAGTTTCGCCATGTCCGTCTGTCTGTCTGTCCGTCCGCGGATTAGATCAGAGACTCTTAGTATTAGAAGACTGTAATTTGGCACCATGCCAACAAAGCTGAAGAATAAAATCTAATAAAAAGACCAACTTATAAAATGTACTTGTACAAGTAAGAAATTTGGTACTACAACTATCATAGAAAAATATTTTGATGAATGTTAACTGTCTTAAACAGGTACCTAAGTAGTACCTAAGTAGTACCTAAGTAGTACCTAAGTAGTACCTAAGTAGTACCTAAGTAGTACCTAAGTAGTACCGCAATATAACGGTCGCACAAAGTATGTTGCAAGAAGAATTTGATTTACTGTGCAAATGGGCACACGACGTCGGACTTTCGATTAACTACAATAAGACTAAACTGTTGTACATTCACTCACCATATCTAAAAAGCAATAATATAGTCCCACAAATCGTTGCACATGAGCACCAGTGCTTGCACTCACAGCAGACTTGCTGTGATTGCAATCCTATTGAATCAGTAAGGCAACATACTTACCTCGGACTAAGAATCGATCATAGTTTCAACTGGGGCCCACATGTGGAGCACGTTTGTGGTAGGGTTAGGGCGATCCTCGCAAAAATAAGTGTACTTGTGACGATGTCATGTTTCCTTCTTTCTTAAAATCTTTTATTGACGGTCTGTCTGTCCGATATTCTTTATTTTTCTTTCTTTGATGTTCAAATTTGAAATTGTTTGAATATCTGTGTTCTATTTTTGGCTTTTTTTGTCTCAGTTCATCTAGAGCCTTGGTGGCTACAACATCAATCTTTCATCTTTAGTTTAATAGTAATATCCAGGTGTTTGTAGTGCAGCTTCGATTGGACTAGCTTTGCTAGCAGTTTTTAAAATAGTGTTGCGTTCCCTTTCTGGGTAAGTAAATTTACTTCTTGTAAAAGCATCACATCATTGCTCTCGTTGAACTGTGAATATTTATTTGAATTTACTTTGTTTGTTATAGGAACCTATTTACCACTTCGATTTGTATCTAACCTTTCCCCTCTTCTCTTCTTTTAAATAAACCTACTCTCTAACTGTATCTAGCGTTTACTTATCTACGACCCTATTAGCTCTACTATTTCTGCACTAGCTGGTGCATACTTAAACACAAATTACCATCTAATACACTGCGACTACTGTATAATATGTCAATGGCGGATTCCACTATCAATTATGGTATCTCCAGTTATGGTAACGAGTGCTATTTATGTATCCGGAATAAAAAAAAAAACAAACATCTATAACCAAATATACTTTTATTGCTTTTCAAAATATTCCCCGTGATGATCGATGCATTTTTTCATACGTTGAAACCAACTTTCGTAGCATTTTTTCCATTCTGTATCGGGTATCTCCAAAACGTGCATTTTGAAAGCATCAACGGCTTCTTCCCGGGTCGAAAATCGGTGTCCACGTAATTTGTTCTTCACACTTGGGAATAAATAAAAGTCGTTGGGTGCCAAGTCGGGACTGTACGGCGGATGACCCGTCAATTCGATCATTTGACTATTTAAATACTCCGTTGTTGCGGCCGAGGTGTGACAGCTGGCGTTATCGTGGTGAAGGATTATTCTTCGTTGTCGATTGTTCTTGCGTATTTTTCCAAAGAATTCTGGCAAGCAAATGGTGGTGTACCATTCAGAATTAACCGTTTTACGATTCTCTAGTGGTACTGTAGCCACATGTCCACTAATACCAAAAAAGCAGGCAACCATTTGCTTCAAAGTGCTTTTTGCACGAACAACTTTAGTTGGGTTTGGCTCATTTTGGAACACCCAAACCGTTGACTGCTGTTTAGTTTCGGGATCATACGCATATATCCAAGATTCGTTTCCTGTGTAGATATTATGAACAGCTTTTGATGTACCACATTTGTATTTTTCTATCATTTTTTGCACCAATCAACACGAGCCTGTTTTTGTTCAACTGTTAAGTTGTGCGGGATCCAACGAGAACAAATTTTTTTACAGCCGAATGTTCGTGTAATATTTTATAAATACTCGTCATACTAATGCCCAGAAATGCCTCTATCTCGCGATATGTAACATGACGGTCTTGCATTATTAGTTCGCGCACAGCATCAATATTTTGTGGTACAACAGCCGATTTAGGGCGACCTTCTTTAAAATCGTCCGCAAGCATACGACGACCACGATTAAACTCACTGGACCAGTGATACACAGTGGTTTTCGATGGGGCTTCCTCCCCAAAAGTCGACAAAAGTTGATCCGTGCACTGTTTTTAATCTACGCCGAAAGTCGTAATAAATCATAGCACGAAAATTTTCACGAGTCAAATCCATGGAATCCAATGAATTTTAAAAATGGCGCCACAATATACAAACAATTGACAGATGAATGAAACAAACTTTATTTTACAGCTAAAGAGTTCTATTTTTAAATGTTATAATTTCTTTTTAAATATTGTTTATGTAAGTGGCCAGTTCCGGATACATAAATAGCAGCCCTTGTAGAACATATAAAACTTATCTGAATAAAATCTATAACTTGCAGTTAAGACTATTAAAGACGATTGTACCACTTAAAGTCAAATATAAATACAAAGACAATTATGACAGCCTATTCGAGTTTTGTAAAGTCATGAATGTTTTCGATAAGGTAAAGCTGGCTATCATATCTGAAAATAGGAACATAATTAAACCATTTCAACAACAAGAAAACCTTTAAAAAATACTTTAAACTAACAAAAAATACAATAAATAACGTTACACAATAAAAACGTATAGAAATGTATTTAGCTTAAATCATCATACTCGTTTTTTCGTTTATAAATCTCCGTTATACGTATCAGAACTTCTCCTTTCATCAGATTGGAGGTTTGAAGTTTCAGCAACAGCAGCATCATCGTTAGGTCGGGGATTTGAAGTTTCACTCGGAAGGGTGATTGAGGTTTCACCGCCAGCGGCGATTTCATTAGGATGGGGGCTTGAAATCTCACGGCCAGTGGCAACTTCATCGGTTTGGAGGCTTGATGTCTCACCAGCAGCGACAAGATTAGATATCAGTACAATATTATCTGCAGTTATATTTAAATCAACTTGAGGGTTTGAGCTTCCAGTTATTGTAGTAGGTTCTATCAATAAATTGTTGCTCGTCAAGGAATTATCAGGCAGAAGGTCATCGGTTGAAATGTTTGAATTATTGTCATACTTAAATGGGGAATTCTCTATAACTTCTGTAACTTGAAAGTTGTCAACGTTTAACATGTTTGCCTCATTCTCTTTCTCATTTATGACTTCAATTTCAATGTCATCTTGAAATATACTATTACTCCCGAAAGTTATTATATCAGCTAGTGCAATTTCGTCATCGAAGCTGGTAGGGTCTACGCTGATACTCTCGACAACTTGAGTATTAGTTTCGCCAAATAAATCAGCAGCAGAACCTATAGATTGGGAACAAAATTTGTAATGTTTACTTTTTACCTCTGCCAGATTTTCAGTATTTATTCTTTTCAATATATCTTTGCCAACAACGCTTGCAACTTTTTCTTTACTTCAAGTAATGTTGTGACTTTTAACCGAGTCTCCTCTTTCTCTTCTTCGCTCATGCTGCAAAGGTCTTGAACCATTTTGATAAGCTGAAAAAATACATAATTAATAAGTACCAATTAGTTTCATAACACAAAAGATCGCACCCTTATACAAAAAGCTTTTTATTTAAGTATGAAGAAAGTAAATTATTAAAATAAAAACTACATAATACTTTCTTAAATGCTGTTCAAATCTTAGAAATGATTATAAATTTAAGTCAACGGACAATACTCTGGTTACAATTATCTATCAAACAACATATTTCACTCATAAAAAAACAATTGAGTTGGTTTACCTTTTTTGTGCATCAGATTTGTCAGTGTCCACAAAACCACCGTAAAAAACAAAAATAAATCAAAATTCACTAGGCCGACACACAACAACGCGAAATTATTATGGCGGACTGATGATTTAAGCGGTTGTGACCCTACCAACGACTTGCGCGGTGCCAGAACTATTCGAATAACGCGCTGTGATTGGATAGTCTTTAATTTTGAGTAACACCATTGGATGCGCGCCGAAAACATCTATCCAATGACGTATAAAAAGTCACATGGCATTTTTTACTTACGCGGTATTGTTAGCTAAGCGACGAAATGTTTTCCTAAATACCTATTTCGTTAGGACCGCGAAGCGCCAAAAATATTAGTGTACTAATTGTATTTCTACGCTTCCTTTTCAGCCCTCAAACACCACACCACTGTAAGTGGGTGGCAAGGCAATTGGCTACCATGCGCAAGGGCCACAAAGTGTTACCCGCTAAAATTACTCGTATAACACTTTCACTTTGGCCGAGTACGGCCTAAAGCTTTTAGCGGTAGTGTCGAGAGAAGTAACGTTTTTATTACCATGCCTCGTTTCTCATATCACTTTGCTGTGTAGGCTCTAGAGGATTTCAATACTAGAAATAAGGATAAGTTGGCTGCTCATGTTAGCCGACTGTGTAGAATAACACAAAAAGGCAAAGGCAATTGTATACGCATTCACAATAAGGTCCCTACTGATTGAAAAATATTACCTCTAGATAAGTTCAATGACGTGTGATTGATAAATATTACCTTTAGATAAGTTCAATGCCGTGTGATTGAAAAAAAATCCTTTAGATAAGTTTATGCCGTGTGATGACGGCAGAGTAGAATACATTTGTCACCAACCCCTACTCTTCCCGTAGGTGTCGTAAGAGGTGACTTAGGGACTACACATTGAACAGGGAATGGGCAGCAGCGCTCTCTGATACAGTAACCTTTTAATCTGCGATCTCCAACCCGCCTGCCAAGCGTGGAGATTATAGCAAAACCCTCCACTTAAGTGGAGGAGGCTCATAGTCCAGCAGTGGACTGTAACAGGCCGTTGATTAAAAGTAATTGAAGTAAAGTTCTTCTTCTATAGCTGCCTTGCCACAGGCGTCGGTGACCGGCTTTGCAATGTCATTCCTGTGCTTAGCCAGCCTTGCCAGAGCGGCATCATGTTCTGTGTTAGTCCATTTGTTGATATTATTGAGCCAGTTTATCCTCATTCCTCCCCTTCCCTCCTCCTTCGTTTTTCACTTCTTTTTCTTTTTTTTTGTCTTCATCATCAACGGCCTGTTACAGTCCACTGCTGGACTATGAGCCTCCTCCACTTAAGGAGGTGGTGGTGGTTTTTTGTCTTTGTATGTTGTATATTGAGTGGGAGAAACCTATTTTTTGCATAATTGTCAGCTATGTATAACCCCATACTCAACAAATAAATTTATTTGATTTGATTTGATTTGATAAGAAAAAAAGATTAGACCTCATCAAACTATTTATAATCTTTCAAACGGTTGAAAAATACCGAACCAAACTTTTTTATTATTGCGAAGTAGATTTATATATAACATCATAAATATTCTAAACCAGCGGTCCGCCCGCGGCTACGCTCGCGTTATGTTAAGTTTTCCCGTAGGAATAAGATTTTTTCCCGTAAAAAGTATCTAATGTGTTAATTCAGGTTACAAAATATTTCCATTCTGAATTTCATCCAAATCCGTTCAACAACAACACAACACACTTAACATAGCGTCCATCCATAAATACAAACTTTCGCGTTTATAATATAGTAAAGATTACGTTGCAGGCAGTCCAGTTGTTGTCCTTGCTGCTAGCTCGCTTACTGTCCCGGTGTGAAGTTGGCATGGGTTTCCAAGGTTCGCACCACGCTGCTAAATTATTGCTCGAGCGGTTCATATTTTCACAGCTCATTCTGGTCAGTATGAAGAAAAACAGCATGTTGTCTCTCTTATTTTTATTTTTGTAAAAGAAAATTTAATAAAGGTGGGCAAATAACCAATAGAGTTGTGCTACCCGGCTAAGCTTTTAAAAAATGTGTTTGACTAGCTGTCAGCCCGGGAATTTGCTTGCGTGGCTTACAATAGGTTTTTTTGACGGTTTCGTAGCCTTGTTGGTAGTACGCCTGCCTTCGAAGCACAGGGTCGCGGGTTCGATTCTCGCCCAGGACAAACATTCGCGTAATGAGCGCTTGTGTTTGCCATGTGTCTGGATGTTGTTTATCTATGTAAGTATGTTTTTATCTATTTATGTAATGTATATCAGCTGTCTGATACCCATAGTACAAGCTCTGCTTAGTTTGGGATCAGATAGCCGTTTGTGAAAATGTCCCCACCCTACATAATATAATATTATTATTATTATTTATCACCGAGACAAACTTTTTGTTGCGGAAAGTTTAAAATTTGGTTTATTTTATACAAATTATATCTGAACAAACGCTCGTTTTCAGGCAGTACCGAAATTGATTCGTTGGTGATAAATAAATCTATTAAAATAATACTGGTTAAAAAATTACAAACATATTTACAAACGATAAAAATATATTTGCCAAAACTGTTAATGCACAGTGAGAACTTTATTAATCTTAACTTCATAAGTAACCAAAGAAGATTAAACTGGAAAATCTAGTTTCAGGCGGTGTTATTCTTGCCAAAACAAATTACTTATTCGAAGAAGGAAGAGCTAGATGTACACTTCAATAAGTAAAGTAGTAAGTTAACTATAAGTAGAAACGTTAACAAAACACATTGTTATCATAACAATAGGAAATATGCACAATTTTTTTAAATTCAGTAATCGAAATATTTCAAGTTGCAGATTAACACATAAAAAATATTTTTTTAAATTTCTTGCTCAGAAACAAATTATAAGGCTTCAAAGTTGATGGTTAGATAGAGAGGTCCGACGTGACATGTGACGTCATAAGTCACGCGGGCCATACATCCGCCATAGAAAATTTTGTTTTCGTAAGAGGAACAGGTATATTTGTTTAATAATGTTGTATCTAATTTGTTTTTCGATCAATTTTGATTCTGTTTTGACCGGCGGTATTCTATTTTTGTATACTTTCAGATTAAGTATGAAAAAAAACTTATATTTTTTTATGCATATTCCCTATAATTGTCTGAGTGTGCGCAAAACGCGACCGAAGCGACGCCGTTTCAGCTTCGGCAGATGTCTGTGTCTCTGGGTAGGTTCTCCTCTACGGGTCGCATTTTTCGACCGATTCTTATAAAATTTTGTGAGCAGGTTCTTTAATAATGTTGAATTTTATTGAAGATTCAGTTTTCAGATCTTTTTCAAAATGGAAGAGATATGGGATGTTGAAAACCACGGACCAAGTAGGAAGTTCCTACTTGGTCCGTGTTGAAAACGTAAAAAAAAACTCATTTCAGTCATTTCAAAAAATTAACTAAAGACACGAAGTCCACAGCACACAGAGCAACAGAAAAAACATTGAAAAACAAACAAGAATTTCAATATTCATTTACGTTTTTTTTCTTAATTTTTAATTTTCTTTTTTTTAATTTTCTTTTTTTTTTAATTTTCATTTTTGTTTTCACAAAAGAGAGATCAATTTGTAAAAACGAGTGGCCTACAGCTTTGACATAACTTCTTTTAGTGGCAACCTAACTCACTACTGTACTGTTGAAATGCAAATAAGGCTTAAAAGCCAGTGCAGTGCTACGTCGAAGCTCAAACTTCTGAAATATTTTAATTACGAAATTATCCGCTGTCCTGGTCTAGTTAGCAAACTTGTCGCTCCGTTTCACGAAAAAAGGCAAACTTCACGTTCCTTTTTACGCAGAAAAAGTTAAACTGTTTGTAACTGACATTCTAATTGGACTTTTTTTAATGAAGTTCTGTTTTAACTGCACCGGCCAAGTAAAGATGCTTTTTGCAGATATTTAATTTTTTAAGCGTTTTTTTCTTGCGACGACTGACTGACTAGAAACGACAAACCCGCACTGGGCCAGCGTGGTCAATGACCAGGGGAAACTTACAATTACAATTCCAAGTACATTGCGTAGCCAACCAACCAAAATTATAAATATTTATCTTCTTGGTATATCGGCTGCTATATGTACTGCGAATTGTAATTGTAAATTGTAATTGAGAGTTTTATTTAATTTAGGGTAGGCTCGATCCCTTCGGAGGATGTATACTGTTACAACGTGTTTAATAGAAAAATAATTATTTACTGGTAGCTCAATACAACTAAATCATCTTCAAAATGTCTCAAGTCGCAAATTTCAGTTTTCATAAAAATTTAAAAGTGAGCTTACGATCCTTGCCGTCGCTCATTAAAAATATATTCGATGTAAACAAATATTACCATGAAAATGTGAGCGATATACAGTAGTACAAGAACAGCTTTGAACACATTAATAATTTCCTCTTGTAGGATATCAAAATGTGCAATTCATTCATTCATTTCATCATAAAAAATTCAATGTGTTCCAGTTGAGTAGCCAGAGATGAAGAGAAAACAGGAGGCGCCGGTTTTCTGAATTCTTTTTATTATTCACAAAAAGCTTCACGTTTTTAATGATAAAAGATCAAAGCTTACGTTGGACTGGCGATCGCAAACAAGAACTCCAATTCCATTTTTTTTACTGGGCTACGTGATCCCACTGCTGGGCAAAGGCCTCCGATTTTTTCCACCGCTCTCTGTCCTGCGCATGTTCTGGCCAGTCTACGCAAAAGGCATCCAAGTCGTCACGCCATCTCTTTTTGGGTCTGCCCCGACGTCGGTTACCGTCCTCGGGCACCCAGTGCATAACGACTCCAGCCCACCGTTCCGAACCCATTCTACTAACATGCCCAGCCCATTCCATAAATAAATAAAAAAATCGTATTGTTGTCTTCCACCAAGGGGCTCGAGCCTACCCAACATTTGGGCAATCAGGCCTTAGGTCAACCATGCTGGCCCAGTGCGGGTTGGTTGACTTCACACACAACCTTTGAATTTCTTCGCAGAAGTGCATGTTTCTCCACGATGTTTTCCTTCACCGTTAGAGCGTCGAATAATCTTACATATAAATTCGATAACACATCGGTATGTGGAGGGGATCGAACCTGCGTCTCCCGGGTGAAAGGCCATAGCCACTAAACCATCGATGCTCTGTCTGTATAGCAAACAAAATAACAGCACTATTTCAAATTTAGGACAACGCGCTAACTACACTGGAGTTTGATATAAATTGAATTAATACGGTTAACTATAGTGGCAAATATTAATCAGTTCTGGTGGCTTGCGGAATATAATCACAATTAGTGCGGAATACATTAAGCCAGGAGTAACTGCGATAACGAATTGACACAAGTCGCGACTGACTAAAGCAACTCGCTTGGCTGCAAAGTATGAACTGAAGCATTTTTGAGGCTATAGTTCATGTTATAGTCCTTTCGTTTGGTTAAAGCCATAATTCGATTTAAGGTAGATAATAGCCCCGATTCGGGAAGTCATGCTCTAATTCTAATTTTAAAATGTAGCTATCCTTTTCCTTTTTATGACCGATGAAAGAGAAGTAATGAATTCAGATGAACGAATGATATTATTTTGAATGAATGATAACCTTAAAATAAGGGCATTGTTGTCAAATTAAGAGATTTTTAAATCGGATGTTTTACGTGCATTCTAAAATTGTACAATCGACGCATCCATAAGGTTCAAAGTCGATGTTTAACATCTCTAATATTAGAAGGACTGACGAACTTAAATTAAGGATTAGAGCGTGACTGTCTGAATCGAATATATTGGTATATATTATATAGGTATATTTGTAGAAAGAAGTCAAGTGTCGTATCCAACTCGGCTAGGTCACGAGAGAACGATTTAGTTAATTAAAAGTCTAATTAAGCGAATGATTCAATAAGTTTACAGACAATTAATTTTAAGTGGACAGATGACTTGGTGAAAGTTGCTGGGCGCCGATGGATGCAAGTAGCGCAGTATTGTTCACGTTGGAAACGTATAGGGGAGGCCTATGTTCAGCAGTGAACGTCTTCCGGCTGAGATGATGATGATGATGACGTTTATGAATGAATGTTTGAATGTATAAGTAAGAAGATAAATGAGTAAGTGAATGAATTGGTTAGTGAATGAGCGAATGAGTAAATAAATGAGTGTCTAAATAAATAACTAGATGTTTTTTTTTTTGCCCTCCGCTGTTTCTTACCACTTGCCTCGCTCCCTACCAGCCAGTCACTGAATATTAAGTAAAACGGGGAGAGTTCGTTAATCAATTAGACACCGGTTAATCAGCGACAAGCACCAAACAGCAGACAATCTATAGGATGAATAAAATAATAAAATTAGTGATTGGAAAATAAGGTGATTGGATAAATGAGTAAGCAATCATTAAATGAATCAGTGAGTTAGGGAGTGAACGAATGAGTGAGTGAGGGAGTGAATAAATCTGTCAATGAATGAATGAAGTTTATTAATGAGTGAATGAACAAGTGGGCGGCTGAGGTGATTGGATAAATGAGTAAGCAATCATTAAATGAACCAGTGAGTTAGGGAGTGAACGAATGAGTAAGTGAGGGAGTGAATAAATCTGTCAATGAATGAATGAAGTTTATTAATGAGTGAATGAACAAGTGGGCGGCTGAAAGAAGGAGTGAATGAATTATTAGATTAAAACCCGCTTTCTCTTACTACTTGCCTCGTTTCCTATCAGCTAGTCGCCGCGCCGACTGTTTAGCAAGGCGGGGAGAGTTCGTTACTCAATTAGACACCGGTTAATCAGCGGCCAGCGCCTAGCACCATACGGCAGATAAACTACAGGATGAAAGAAAAAATAAAATAAGTTATTGGAAAGTAAATAAATAAGTTAGTAATCTGTTGGCGAGTGAATAAATGAGTAAGCAATCAGTAAATCATTGAGTGAGGAAGTAAATGAATGAGGTTATCTAATGAGTGAATGAACAAGTGAGCGGCTGAAAAAAGTGAATGGATTATTAGATTAAAACCCGCTTTTTCTCACTACTTGCCTCGTTTCCTATCAGCTAGTCGGCGACTGTTTAGCCAGGCGGGGAGAGTTCGTTACTCAATTAGACACCGGTTAATCAGCGCCTAGCACCAAACAGAATGTACTCCGAAGGAATTATTCGTCTGCAGTCTTCGTATGGATTTGCATTTCCTCACGGAAAATTAGCAGTCTTGTTTCGGATTAGTCTTGATTTTTAACCTGCGTCCTGAAATAAAGGGTGTTGTTAATTTTTCGTCTTTTTTCAGCTTATATTGTCATTGTAATTTTGTATGATATAGTTTGTGTGGATTCAAATAAAGGTGGCGCAGCTAATCTTGAGCAGCCGTAGTAAACTGTCCAGTAGATTATGTTATACAGAGGTCATTCATGGATCAAATGCAATACCTATCTATATGGGCTTAGGAGGACAATGACGCAGGCATTCATGCTGAACGCTTCTAATGCACCTAATTATAACTGATTATATCAGAAGTCATTATAAATAACAGATAATAGCATGATTTTCTGGTGGCATTGTTGAATTTAAGACAAGAAGGTTTGAAGTTTGGTAAGTTTTGAAAACACATTTATTAAAAAAAAAAAAAGAGCTATTGACAGTGACAGTGACAGATTACACAACGTAGAAAAAGAAAAGGAAGCATAGAGAAAACATAAGAAAAAAAAAAGTGAAACCTTGTGCTTCCACACCACAGTATGCAGTAAGGCATCTAGAATCGTGTTTAAGACCCGTGAAATAGTTAATAGGATGCCCATTGTATTGCATTGAGTAAATGATAGTCTAATGACCAGCTAGCTATTATAGATTTCAAACTGCTAGTATATTCGGTCTTGATTTGATTGTCGACCTTACAACCCACACGATGATGATGATGATGATGATTTGATTAACTTTCAACAATGGCTTCTTTGATTACAAAATGAGATTTAAAGAGGTTGGATTATTGTTTTTGTTTTTAAATGTTCACGTTACTCGTGATTTTGGAAAGGAAAGTTTGGTTGAGTTAAGGTCGAGTTTGGGCAAAAGTTGTGACAGTGATGGCGTTGCCGTGTTTTGGTGCTTTCTAGAACTGTAAGTTCATTTTGTTCTAATGTTTGTCATTAAGCATTTTTCCCCAAATATGAATGTAACTGAAGGTCATCGGGTGAAAAGAAAAACATACGCTGCCACTGATTCTTGGGTTTGTGAGGTCGGTTGTCGACCTTGCAACCCTTTGCAACGAAATTTGTCCCTGGTATCGAAGGTAGTATTGATAAAAAAAAAACTGTAAAGGTTTACTTTGAACAAAGAATTTAAATCAAAGATTTTTTTGTTAGAGATTTGATGTAAAAATGAATACAAACAAGATGAAAAGCATTTGTCGGTATTTTTGTTATACAGCCAACAAATAGTTTAAATATGTGGGGACAGCTCGCTTTTTTAATAACTTTTCCGAAAATTAAACCGCTTTCGTGAAACACTTTACAGCTGGAATACGAATTCGCAGAACCACTCTCGTCGCTCCTGTAACCATTTATCCGATGACTTAACAATCGGTTATCGGTTACAGGTACCAGTCAACGATTTTATGCCACTGACTGACTATTGCTTCGGTAGAGACTTCTCAAATATATTTTCGAATGACATTGACTACATTATAGTCTCTAGAAGAATGAGGTAAGATAAGAAATAATAAATAATAATATGATAGTTTCATAAATTTATAGATTTGGTAGTTTTAAGTTTTAATAGCGGTTGAAGGCGGGCGATATCTAATCGTAGACGTTTGCTACGACTTACTATGACGTAGCACAATCGTAGCCAACTACACGAAATAGCTTGAAACTAGAGAGAGACAAATAAAAGTTAACCAAATTAACCTTATATGATTTATTGTATTAAATCGGTTCGTATCTTATACGAGCAATTTATTCTTGTATAAATCTATATCAATATAATAATAAGAATCTCTGGAACGGCTGCAACGATTTCGATGAAGTTTAGCATATATGGTGTTTTCGGGGCGATAAATCGACCTAGCTGGGTTTTAAATATTGTAAAACGAGATTTCTCGTGTTTTCAGACATAAAAGAATTGATACGCCATATCATTAAAAGAGACAGGTAATTTCACCACCATACACTACGCCACAATAACTCAGTCGGGAAACCGTGAGTCTGCAAACGTCTCTTTTGGTTTTTGAGTCTTGAGTTCGAATCTCGACAGATATATTTTTTTATTTTGTTCATGTTTCTTTTTTTATTTTTGTAATTTACTTTTTTATTCTTTCATTTAGTTATTTAATTACAAAGATGTCGGAAATAAAAATTTCTTATATACAGCATCGTAGTGATAATACCCGTCAAACTGAACTACTTTACACGAAAAAAAAAAATTCTGTGACAAAGAATTTTTGGTCTCTCCATACAAAGTGATACTTCCGACCGACCCATTTTGTATGGAGACCAAAAATTTTTTTGTCACAGAATATTTTTTTTTCTTTTAAAGTTGTTCAGTTTGACGGGTACTATCACTACACGGCGGGAACAATACGATGTAAATTTCACGGTGTATACTTCATGGTCCGAAAGTTTTCCAACAAATGGCACGAGCAAAGCTCGGTCGCTAAGGTACTGTATAATTAAACTCTGGCTAAGCAGATGACATGATAAACTAGTTGAAGTGTCAAATAAAAATCTAAACCTCAAGATAGTCTCTACCAATTTAGTTATGAGTGGCCGTGACCCCAACTATATAATCATCTCCAAGGAATTCAAAACGATATTACTTGCTTACGTAAGACAAATGATAGAAGAAAATATATAAATATCCTTAATTGGCAATGCTACCAAGTAAATACAGCCTCAATCTATCTCAATATCGAAGCCTCCATTTGGCGTGATCTCATTTTTCTGCCTACAATTCTTTGCGTATTGTCCGAAATCCGATACCGTTTTCATACAGATATTGTTATGTAAATCTGTACCGGCAGTTGGCTCAGCGGGATGTCGATAGTGAAGAGTGTAAAAACACTTAAGATCTGTTATTTAATACCTGTTATAAGAAATAACAAATGAGTATTGCGCCTAGTATTTGCGTTAGTGCATGCGGCGCTCACGGGAAATGTTTGAAGATAAGTAATAAAGAAAAAAGAAAATTTATTCTTAATTTTGTTGCTTGTGTTGAGAGATAACAATATGTTTCGATCCCTGCCAGAAGAATTTAGTTTTTTACTATTCAAAAATATTGAAGATAATAACATCACCAGATATCACTTCAAAATCTAAGTCAGCTAAAGAGTATCCTGTTACTTGACATTTCGTCAAGAATTTACAAACATTGGTTTTTATTTAGATACTCATGTGGCAGCGACCATCTCGCTGTCGCACGCTTTATCAATATCCAAGAGTTAGCGCGAAATGCCTTTTCATTAAAAACGTGGTTATGAACAGTTTGGGCCGGAAGGCGTAGTGTTAAACGGCCTCCCACTAGGTGGACAGATGACTTGATGAAAGTTGCTGGGCGCCGGTGGATGCAAGTAGCGCAGCTATGTTCAGCAGTGGACGTCTTCCGGCTGAGATGATGATGATGATGATGACGATGTCGGCAATACTTGTTTGTCAGTAGGTCTACCAAATAACAACTATTATTTTTGACAATTAATTGCATCTGTTATTTCAACACCACTACATGGTCTTGGTGCCGATTGCTCGTGAACTGAACGCACGATTGGTTTCATTTGAATTTTACAGGACGGACGCGAATTATGGACAATTTGCGTAATCAGAGACGGATGGGCCGTGGAGGATTTGTGCTCGGATTTGTTTTAATTGCCTTTTGTTTAATTTACATTATTTTATGTGAAAACCGTTCAAATGTCTACCTTTTGTCTTTTAGTAGACTTTTGTGGGTCACGGCTGGTGACCGTGCACCTATCATGATGATGGTAGTCGACGACAAACAAAACGAGATTTGCCACGCTTTTTGTCTTTCGTCAGCTGTTGTCAGCCTGCGGTCTGTCAAAGCCGTCACATGACTCTGTTTGGGTGTGGCTCCGTGCAATAGGGGATCGGACTGTTCCTAAATTTACCATAAATATGTTATAAATTATTTTTAAAATATAGATTAGTAGCAGACGAATCGCGAAGAAAAAAACAGAATCGGTTGAAAAACGAATTTACAGTGATTTTTTAAAGTTTCAATATGTCTGTCTTTCAAAAACGATTTATTGTGTGGAGATTATATGGCGTTACTAACAAATGACGTCACAAGTGGGTATGTGCCTCTCTGTCTAATCTTGAATTTCAAACCTTTATAACTAAGTCAATTTTAAAGATAGAGCAAAAATTCTTTTAGTGTTCGATAGCAGAAACTAAGAAGTTTGGATTTATAAAATAAATAAAAAGTAGTCCGATCCCCTATTTCAAACGGAACCTGCCGCGCCCCATTTGTTAGTCGTCGGTTATTTAAACGTAAGCCGCACTTCGTTGTACTTATATTTGAAGCTTTTAGTTTTCTTAGAAATGCTTCAAGTTAGCTACGAGTATGTTAATTATTAACAATTAGGTAGAGATGAACTACTATAACATGGTGCTATATATTTTTATGGCATCATAGAAAAAAAAAAGTGGAGAGGCGGGTCATGTCTTGTAGTTTGTCTCTAATCTCTATACACCGTGAAATTTACATCGTTTTGTTCCCGCCGTGTAGTGATAGTACTCGTCAAACTGAACAACTTTTCACAATAAAAAAAAATCCCTGCGACAAAAAAATTTTTGGTCTCTCCATACAAAGTGAGACTCCCGACCGACCCATTTGGTATGGAGAGACCAAAATTTTTATGTCACAGGAATTTATTTTTTCGTGAAAAGTTGTTCAGTTTGACGGGTACTATCACTACACGGCGGGAACAAAACGATGTAAATTTCATGCTGTATTTATTTTATTGATGCACTAATAATTTCTAGTAAAATGTTGATATGGTAGTAAATGGAAATACGCTAAACTAAATCTACCATAATATTTAAAGGACTTGCTGCACTTTATTAGTATCTTATCTTATATGACGTGAACTAAAGGTGAAATGTCCCTGGCCACTGACAATATGACCACACTAACAGTAACAATAAAGCTGGATGTCTGTCCATCCACATTCATGATTGCTACTAAGCAAGCCAGGAGCCGTAGATATAGAATTTTATGATGACTGGATATTATGACTGGTCAAACGAAATCATTAGGTATTATCTTCATTTGAAAAACATGGCGAGAAGTGAAACTATAACGTCTTTAGCATAAATAGCTTAGCTAGAAATGTAGGTTGAAATTACAACAAACAGCGGTCCGCCCGCAGCTATGCAGTCGTTGTGTAAGATTTTCCCGTGGGAACTTATTCTTGTTTAAAGTCTTAACCTTTTCCCGTATAAAATATTCTATGTATTAATCCAAGTTACAAACTACCTATATTCCAAATTTCATCCAAATCCATTAAGTACTGCTCTGCTTCAGCTTGGCAAAATTTGCTTTTGTATGTCCATCTGTCCATCTGTTTGTTTGTTTGTTTTTTGTTTGTTTCACTCTACAGGTCGCGTTTCTCAATCGATTCTCGTGAAATTTTGTGAGCAGGTTCTATAAATTAATCGAATTTTTTTATTGAGCCAGATTTTGGAATTTTTAAAAAATTACGTGAGTTATGGGGGTTGCCAGCTTACAAGGTCTACCGCTGAGGCTGTTTTCCTCTACAGGTCACGTTTCTTAACCAATAAAATAAAATAAGATAAAATAAAATAAACTAAAATAAAAATATTAAATTAAATAAAATAAAATTTAAAAATAAAAATCAAGGGGTTGGGGATGTTTGTGGAGAAAAAAAAAAATATGAAAAGATATTCAGACTCGCGAGGTCTACAGCTCACAGAGCCACTAGTTTAGTTTCGAGAGGTTATTCGTTATTTTGCTAACGTGTTGTATAAACAGATGAAGGAATACAATAAATTACTCTGCAATCATCAACAATCCCACTGGCATTAGCTGTGTCTGTCACAGAATGTCCTCAATGCAGATTAGCGCAAGCCGGAGCAATTCAAATAGAATTTTATGAGCGCGCTACCCGCACTCCGCGGTTGGCATTTGAAACTACAATGTATGTACGCCAGCTCTGTACACAGTACCTACTGCGTACAGGATGTTGTGGAAGTTTCGATGACTAGAAACACGGTAGCAAACTGCCAGTTACATCTCCAAGCTTATTAAAATATTACTTATTATTAAAACTGTACTTATCATCATCATTCGACAACCGACCTCGCAAGCCTTGGCGTCAGTGTTTAAGAGCCGCCAAAGGACTGACTTGGCTTGTGTAACGGGACCAACGGCTTAACGTGCCTTCCGAAGCACGGAATCATCTTTCTTTTCAGACAATCAGGTGATTCAGCCTGCAATGTCCTAACCAAACTGGGGAAAGTTTCGCAAAAAGAGTATCCCCACCGGGAATCGAACCCGGAACCTCCATTACGAGCGTCGAAATCTTGACCACTCGGCCACGGAGGCTGTTAAACTGTACTGACCTTTTTTTTTTCTTATTATACTTTTTTTTCAGTAATTTCGGTTCCGTTTTTAACCGTTTCTTAATATTTTAGTAACGGTTTAGTGCATCCACAAACTCATTTTCCGTTTTTCTTTTCAATTAGGCTTATGAAATGTATGATATTTTATAACTATGTGAAAGTGGGCATCATACAGGCATATTGCTGGTAGATCTGAAGGCGGTTGAGGCAGGTTTCGATTTGTTATAATAACACGTAGTAGTATGGCATTGGTAAGTACCAAGTGCCGCCCCACAATGTGGACCAAAGTTCTGGTGCTAAAGCAAAGTTAACTAATTCCAGTATTTCACTATTCTATTCGAACTAAATTCGTCTCGAAAGCCGCTTTTAGTGCACATAAACATTCAACAACGTTCCAAAAACATTCCAACGAATTTGCGGAACTTTCTACAAATATTTATTTCCGTTCTTGTGACACCCTGCATATGCAAGTGTTTGCAAACCGTCGCAACAATAAAATGCTGCATTTATTTGACGTTTAGTGGAGTTTACTCTATACTCTCGGGTTTACACACACCCTGTATCTGTTTAAAGCCTGGCTTAAGCTAACCATCGATGTTATCGGTGATACTGGAAACACAAGTGCGCAGTATTCTTTATTTTTCTGGTGCTTTTGTCTTTTGTTATGTAGAGCAAAAAAAGAGGCTAAGTTCTTGTAAAACATGCATTTCTTGAAGGTTCTTTATTAAATGTCCACATTTTTCTTTTTTTATAATTCTTTAGAAATGGCAGAAATATTATTTAAATACGTTTTCACCCCTCGTACCTCAACTATTTTGAGAAATATTGAAAAACTGAATTAAAAAATAGATAATTATCAAACCTGCACACAAAATTTCATGAGAATCAGTTAAGAAGAGCGGGGCCTGTAAAGGAGAACAGCCGGACATCCGCCGGACATACAAAAGCATTTTTGCCCAAACTAAAATGAAGACGGTTCGTTTCGCTCGGTCAATTTATTAATATTAATCTGTAAATGTGTACAAAAATATTGTTTAAAAAAATGTAATTTTTATTTTTAATCATCTAACATAAAATATTGTGTTTGTTTGTTATTATTTTTTTAATTACTTTACTTTTTTATACTTTTTGACGTTCTCTTTGCGAATTTTTTATTGTTTTAAGAAAATTAAAATGTAATTTAATTGGCAAATAGAGTTAGTAAATGAAACTAAACTAAACTAAACTATTTAAACGAATTTTTCTATCTATCGGTTGAGTGATTGGTACTACAACGTCAGACCGCTATGTCTACTAATTAAAATGTTTATTTTATATTTAATTAAAGGTTATTTTATAAGATAACGGTACCCTAGAAGTACCTCAATCTTCATACTGTTTGAAAATCTGTTCAGGTAAGACACGTACCAGCATTTTGTATCACGGTGCATTTTATTTCCAGCTGTCTAGGTGTAAATAAGCGCGTGTTACTTGGCTGTTGAAACAAAGAAAATGCATTTCTTGGAAGAGTATATTCGTATTATACCTAAGAAGAGTAAGTGTTGTGTAAGAAAATGTAGCTTACTTCGTATTTTTCGTGTTGCATATTTTATGAGCTTATAATACCAAAGGTAAAACGTTGTACAACGCAAAAGCTCTCGTGTACAGCTTAGTGTAATGTAACCACAATGTAACTATGCAACTTGACAAGTCACAAAAAAAAATTCATACTAAATAACACACAGACACACACTGCGACAGACGAAAGTTATAATCCAATACTATCGATAACATCGACACAAATCAATAGTATCGACTATTTTTAGCTATGGATACCATGAATATTATACAAGGTCACGTCTATAGCAAAACCACTATGTTTAATACATTTTTTAATCATTACACTTTTTCATTAGTTCAGACGTGTCGCAGTTCCGTCTCGTCGGAGTTTAGTTATGTCGCAGTTACGTCTTGTCGAACTTTCATCTATCGCAGCTCAGTCTGTGACTCGATCAGGCCTTAGTCGACCACTCTGACCCAGTGCGGGTTGGTCGACTTCACACACAACCTTTGAATTTCCACGCAGGAGTGTGCAGATTTCCTCACGATGATTTCACCGTACGACCGTCGAATAAACGTACATTATGAATTCGAAATTCAAAAACACATTGGTAAGTGGTGGGGATTGAACCCGCAACTCTCAGATGGTAGACAGCGGTCCTAGTCACTAAACCACCGATGCTCTTCGCGATTTCAGTTCAATTTTAGTTCAATTTTGGTTCATCAATGTCAACCCCTGTTAGCATAACACAAGCCTGTGAATTATATAATCATAGTAATTTAGACGTAGCTGATTAATTAATAGGCTTTAACTGTGGTCACGAGATCCGATTACACACTAGTCCATGCAACAGTCTTCGGTTTCCCATTCCTGTTATCGTCGTCTCTGGGGTTGGCAATAATAATGACGATATGTGTATCAGGGTTAAGTCATAAGCGATCACATATTTATAGACGCGGTCCGCCCGTGGGAATACGATTTTTTCCAGTATCCTATGTGTTAGTCCAGGTTACAAATTATCTCCATTCCAAATTTCATCCAAATCCGTCTAGTAGTTTAGGCGTGAAAGTGAAACAAACATCTAAACATCCAAATATATTTTCACATTTATAATATTACGTGATGTGATGTGATGTGATGATGTGATGTGATAGTGTGATGTGATGATGTGATGTGATCAGCAGGGTCAGCAAAGTGGTCGAGATTTTGCCGCTCACTATAAAGGTTTCGGGTTCGAATCCCGGTGAGACATAGTCAAGCAAAAACCTCTTTGTGAGACTTTCCCCGCGTGAGTTTCCGTTTCCAAACTTCAGTTTTAAGACGGTTTCCCATGATGATGGCGATGAGATTTTCCCCAGTTGGGTTACAACCGACCTCAAAAACACTGGTGTCAGTGTTATAGAGCCGCCAAAGGCCATTGACTTGGCTCAGGTAACGACTAGATAGTAGCCAGTACCAACGGCTTTACGTGCCTTTCGAAGCACGGAATCATCTTTCTTTTCAGACAATTAGGTAAGCCTGCAATGTCCTAACCAAACTGGGAAAGTCTCACAAAGAGATTTTTGCTTGACAGTGTCGCCACTGAGAATCGAACCCAGTAACCTCCGTAGTGAGCGGTGATATCTCGACCACTCGGCCACAGAGAACGTTACTGACAGTGTCCTAGCAAAATAGGCGGGATTTCTGTAGAGCCAACACATTCACTTTTACATTCGATTAAAAAAAAAATCATTCCTAGAGGAGCGTTTTAGTGGTGTAGTGGCTAGGCCAGTTACTTCCATTCGGAAGATGGTGGTTGTAATTTGAACCCGCAATGTATTAAAATATTTTTAAATCAGTGCGATACGGGATACGTTTCAAAAGTATCATAAAAAAATAAAATCTTTATCATGTTTATTTTTTAATAATTTTTTGACATGAAATTAAACAGTTTTTGCAAATTATCCTAGCATGCAAACCTCTAGGGTTTATCTGTGCTAGAGAGTCGCCATATTATACTATAATATTTTATCTTACATTATCTTGTGAACCTATAGCTTTGAAGTTATTACATCCCGGTTGATTTGTTAATTAAAAATATTTGAGTTTTCTTTTGGATTTTGAGAAGTTAATATGATGTAGTTCCTCAGGTAATTCATTGACAAACGTCGGTATCATCGTTGGTCATTTAAAAGATCTCAATCCATAAAAATTATTCGTTTTAGGTAATACATACATTATATCTAATTTACATGTTTGCCTCAGGTTCATCAACGGCCCGTTACAGTCCACTGCTGGACTATGAGCCTCCTCCACTCAAGTGGAGGGTTTTGCCATAATCTCCACGCTTGGCAGGCGGGTTGGAGATCGCAGATTAAAAGGTTACTGTATCAGAGGGCGCTGCTGCCCGTTCCCTGTTCAATGCGTGGTCGCCTCTTACGACACCCACGGGAAGAGTAAGGGTTGGTGACAAATGTATTCTACTCTGCCGTCACCACACGGCGTTGCCTCAGGTTGTTAGGTCTTTTTCTTTTAATTAGATACTCCTCTGGATCAGACACTACCTCCTCCTCCTCCGTAAGAACATTAAATTTTACTTTGTCATAAACATTAATAACCCTACAGCGTTTGAACATATTTATACGCTGTCCAAAAAGCTTGTATTTAGACCACATCTATACTCTCTGGTCTTCCAACCGTGTCTCTGATAGGTCGGTTGACTCTCCGGCTAAGTGCGAGTCACCTCAGGGACGACCAGTTAATTTCCAAGTGGACACCATCTTGAGAGCATGTTAACATCTGGCCTAAGTCTAAGCCAAGTCTAAGTACTCTTAGTGAGGAGTTCAATGAAGTTGTTTTCCTAAAGTGGTCGTATTAGCTAAGTTTACTAAAGTAGGTTCTAGTAGGGACTGGACTAAGTACTTAGAACCCCCACTTAATGTTCATTGTTAGATCAACCTTTAGGAACAATATCAAGAATTGCGTCGGTGGTCTAGTGATTAGGGCCGTTGCCTCCCCGTCTGGAAGACCTGGGTTTGATCCTCACCACGTACCAATGTTCTTACTTCCACTCTGTCATTTATTATTTCTGTGTGTGCCATAAAGTATATTCATTCATTCATTCATTCATTCATTGTGTTTTCGAATTTCAAATTCATATGTGCGTTTATTCGACGCTCTTACGGGTGAAGGAAAACATCTTGATGAAACCTGCGCACTCCTGCGAAGAAATTCAAAGGTTGTGTGTGAAGTCGACTAATCCGCACCGGGCCAGCGTGGTCGACTAAGGCCTAATCGCCCTAATTCAGAGCTAGGCTTGAGCCCCTCGGGGATGTATATGAGCTGTTGATAATCCATAATATACTCTAAACATTTAGAAAAATTTACTTTGTGTCATCATCTTTCTAAATTAAAACAAATTCAAATGTGTAGACTATAGGTTTTGCTTACAGGCCATTTTGTCCTCAGAATATGTTTTGGCACATGTTAGAAAGAAGCTGATTTGACGAGACATAGCTCCCTATGCGTAGGCTACGGTAAATACATATTTTATAATTCATATCAATTAATTTAATGCCTACTTCCTTTTGAAGATGGATAGGTCGCTGCAGGGCCTGAGTAAATTTTATGTATAATGATAGGGATATTTAGATTAAAGATTTAATAATATACGAAATAAAGTACCTTGCACTGTCTAGGGAAATTATACAAACCGAGCCTTATCACAAGGCAAACTAAAAACCATACTACACAAACAATCAAAGCCCGGAGGCGTGACTGGTTAGCCTTAATTTCTCTTGTAACTAATGATGAGGTAAGTGACTTGTAATAGTAATTCGCCACTCTTTCATAAAATGCATAAAAACACGTCAATAAAAAAATAACAAAGATACAGCTAAAATACACAGCTAAACTAGAATTTAAAATTTCATCTTGCATACGTCATATTCACGTTCAAAGACAAAATACCTAAATGATTATTCACGAAAATTTCTTCATTACTCCGGCAGCCCGTAATGATTTCTCAAGTCAAATATTTTGCTGAGAACAGAACAGCTTAGTCCTGTAATGGAAAGACACGGGTGTGCAAAACTTAGAACTGGTTCAAGAAATACCGTTTCCTAACGAAAAATTAACCGGTATTTTACTGAACTGGCACTCAAAAAAGGGTCTGAATTCTCGTTTGGCATAGCAAGCATACATGGACTATCTGAAATGTATTTAAAACACAGCTGTTTTAAATACATTATCAATAAGCCCATGATTTTTTTGCGTAATTTTGTTTAAAATAACGGAGCTTTATACAAAATTCAACCCATTGTTGGATGAAATTTGAAAAGACCTTTCCTAATTGCTTGTTGACATCCTAAGAACACTTTGAGTGTAATTTTCACTTAACTCAATAGTTTCGGCTTTGCATTGATCTATAGTCTGCCAGTTTCTCCTTTCATATTTACAAAAAGAAAATTACTGGTAGGTATAAAAAATTACAACCAATCAAAATTACAAATTATAACCTAGAGCCGTAGAGTTTTCTTTGGCAGGATCATATACTTCACAGTGGAGCGCACATTTGTTAGTAGCCAATGTCCAATTGCAAAATATCTTATTGTCAAATCTTAAAATTTGTTTAACCAAAATAACGGTTTTTAAAATTACCGGTATACCAAGCGACGCCCTAAGGCGACGCGACTCACAACGATAGCAGTACGACAACAAAGCGACACCATTATGTTGTATTGGAGTCTTTGTGAGCACTTTTGAATACATGGCTCGTTTTGAATAAAAGGTCATGTCAATGGCAGAGAATACGAGGGAAGGTAAACAGAATATAAGTCAAGAACACCTGTTCAAATAACATGAATACTTTTTCACTTTTTGATAATGATAAACGATTTTAAATTGAACCTGTATTTATAGTTTTTAGATAATGAAAATATAAGTCGTTAAAATTACATATCGAATGTCAAAGAATGGTTTATAGTACTTGACTATTTATCTAATACTTATCTAAATATTAAACGCTGCTAAAAAAAAAACAACAGGTTTTTATTTATTTATTTTTATTTAAGTGGCAAGCACTTTCCATTTGTCGGAGTTGTGTAAACACTTTTGGGAATATAAGTAGTATGCATGGATATTTCAGAAATTAGAAATATTTTATCCGAATTGGCTCAGTAATCCTTTTAATATTCCGAATCCTTGTTACTATTTTCCAGTTTTCATAATATAAGTTATATAAATACATAAATAAATACCTTTTCCTTCGGACTGAACCCTGTTTTGCCACGTTTTATTAAAATATCCACTACAACACTCTTCGTGTGGTGTTCAGCAGCTCCGTGGCGGCTGCTGGGCCATACTACCAATGACAAAGAAAGCCGATTTGATCCTTAACTACTCTGACCTGATATTCTTAAATACATACATACTTACAAACAACCTGCGGCCTGCGTGTCAGCAGAGGCAAAACCGAATATTTGAAATGCTCCTTCAGCGGAAACACAAAGGATGAGACTATACACATTGGTACAACACCCATTCCAACAGTTAAGAAGTTCAAATATTTAGTCTCCGTGCTGACACCAGATGCGAACGTGGATGAAGACGTTACTCACCGCGTAAACGTTGCGTGGCAAAAATGGAGAACGCTCACAGGAGTATTGTGCGATCCTCGTATGCCCGTAAAAGTAAAAGTCAAAGTATATAAGACTGCAGTTCGCCCGGCGCTACTGTACGGATCCGAATGTTGGACAGTGAAGAGAACCCATGAGCAAAAAGTACATGTCAACGAGATAAAGATGTTGAGATGGGCGGGAGGTGTGACTCGACACGATAAAGTGCGCAACGAATATATAAGAGGCAGCTTTAAAGTCGCGCCAATCACCCAGAAACTCACCGAAAACCGCCTCAGATGGTGTGGACATGTGAAAAGAAGAAGTGAGGACCATGTGGTACAGATTGCACTAGATTTGCCTGAACAAAAGAAAGGTAGAGGCCGCCCGCCATTAACCTGGTGGTCTAAAATACAAAGAGACCTCAAGGAAGCCCATTTGCCTGAAAAGACAATCCAGGATAGAATGTCCTGGCGCAGAAGAGTGAGGAGACCCGACCCCAAATAATGGGAAAAGGGCAGGACAAAGAAGAAGACATACTTACAAACAACATTCAGACACAAAGCAAACACAAGAGCTCATCACAAAGAAAAGGGGATCGGACTGTTCCTAAATTTACCGTATTTTATTAATTATTTTTAAAATCTAGATTAGTAGCAGACGATTCGCGAAGAAAAAACAGAATCGGTTGAAAAACGAATTTACAGTGATTTTTTAAAGTTTAATATGTCTGTAGTTTTCAAAAACGATGTAGATTATATGGCGTTACTAACAAATGACGTTACAAGTGGGTATATATGTGCCTCTGTCTAATCTTGAATTTCAAACGTTTATAACTCGGTCAATTTTAAACTAATAAGTTTGGATTTATAAAATAAAAAAAAAGTATTCCGGTCCCAAATTACCCTGGTGGGAATCGAACCTGCAATCTCAACCTACGCAGGCAGGTGAACTACCAACTAGGCTACAGAGCCGACGTATCTATCTACTCGTAGGTCAGTGATGTAATTCACTTAGAGGAGTCAGGTGCTGCTGCGCGAGGCGCTCATGTGTAATTCACTACGTACCACCAGTTAGATCTGTAACCGAACTCTAACTGAACTAGCAACTTTTTCTTTGCTTTTTCAAGGAAACTAACGTGAACGGTTTTTTCTTCTATCAGCGCACAGACAAAAACAAAAATCAATAAAAGCGTCAAAAACGAATTCTTAATTCGAAAAATCGTTCATACAGTCGGCTAAAAAAAAATATTTACCACCAAAATGTCACTTGCAAATTATAAAACAACAAACATAATTTTCGTTTGCACCGAGCATTTCCGTGCACATATAATTCGACTCTCTTTAAAGCCAGAGTGAATAGGCTCCTTCTGGGTAAGCTCGCTACATCGTAGATCCCATCCTTGCTCTCGGGCTGGATCGGGGTTAAGAGCAAACCCATACAATATAAAAAAAAAGAAATAAGAACAAACTTGTAAAATCTTATTGAAGAGAACAAGCAAAATAAAAATAACTGTCTAAAAATGTCTGTCTGTAGGTTAACTTAGTTTAAACTGAGATCTCCCACCCAAAACAGAAAGTAACGTTTTTATTTCCCAAAAGAAAATATCAACTATCATTATCATCACCAGCCCATATAGAGTCCCACCGAGGGGCTCGAGCCTACCCTCAATTATATGAAGTTAAATAAAGTTTATGTACTAACTGTTAAGACATTATCTACGTAAAACTTTAGTAATATGAGCGAATGTGTTTTTTCATCTAAGAAAGTATATACTTCATTTCAAATAACATTTGAAAAAATACAAAAAATATGTATGGCAGAAAAAAGGTTATTCATAATTCACACTTGTCAGCTACTCAAGATTTACATGTTTAAATGTCATATGAAAGATTTTTCCAATGTTATCTGAATCAGCGTATATGTATTTTAAAATTTACAGCTAAATAAGACATTAGGTTTTTTCAGGTCGGTAATCAATACGATTGTGCTGACCGCGAGTAGCTTTTATTAGTAGTTCAAGTCGTTGGTATGACAGTCCCTCTTCGCCCTACACAGCAAGACATACCTGATAATATAATTATTAAAATATATTAATAATCCTTTGCCAGCCACGCACCACACCACATGTCGCACCAATATTGCCAGACACGTGTAATTTATTACAACGAATATTAAAATGTCGCGATTACAGCGAAAATGGAACAGAAAATTCAGCAATAAATAAACATCTCTCATTAAATATTGGATTGGTGAAATTCAGTCATGAAAAATTAAATAATAAACGTAAATTTAAGTTTATAATCTTCTAGATTACTATTTAATAGAAGAAGAGTTAATTAAATAGTAGTTAGGCAATTTTTACCAGCAGGTGACACTTTTGTCATAAAGTCAACTGTTGAGACATAATTTGAAAAATTGAATTTTGGCACATTCACTTCAAGATGGTGGCTCGCACCTTTTCTCCCCAAGATCGGAAATTTTGATTTTAATAAGGCCCCCATACCTTAACAACATAATATCAAAACAGCTTTAATTCCACCTTTTGTAGAGCAAAGGCTTTCATACGCCCCCACAGAATGGGTTATAGAGGTGGCATGAGACAAAGCATAGCCAAATCTGTGCTAAGCATTCTCGAAAAAATATTGAACTATGCTCAGTTCAAGAGGCAAAGCTCTAGAAATAGATTACATTTAAAATCAAAATGACATATTTTGTAAGTCTAACCTGTTCTTACTTCCACTCTGTCATTTATTATTTCTGTGTGTGCAATAAAGCATATTCATTCATTCATTCATTCATTCATTCATTCATTCTAACTTTCCCATAAGTCACCGACTTTCACGACTTGGACTCGGCTAAGAACAATGTATATACGCCATTTATGTTTGACATTTCCAAGCACAATCTTGGCTTAGTTTTCGTGTCTGAGGGACATAACTAGGTTGGCAACTCGTTTCTTTTTAGATGTACTAAGAACCACTCAGCATAATATAATTATGTAACACATCACACTTCACACTAAAGTATGTATGGATATTTGGTTGTTTGTTCCACTTTCACGCCTTAAAAGGATTTAGATGTTTGGAATGGAGATAGTTTGTACCTTGGAATAAGATACTTCAATCAAAATCAACGGCCCGTTACAGTCCATTGCTGGACTATGAGCCTCCTCCACTTAAGTGTTTGGTTTTGCCATAATCTCCACGCTTGGCAGGAGGGTTGGAGATCGCAGATTAAAAGGTTACTGTATCAGAGAGCGCTGCTGCCCGTTCCCTGTTCAATGTGTAGTCCCTAAGTCGCCTCTTACGACACCCACAGGAAGAGTAGGGGTTGGTGACAAATGTCTTCTACTCTGCCGTCACCACACGGCACATAGGAATAGGATACTTATCAAGTGAAAAAGTCTTATTTACACGGGAAAAATGTTACACAACGCGAGCGTAGCCGCAGGCTGTAATTAAAATCTATACCACAGATTTTAGTTATATATTATATACTTCTTCTTTTTTTCGAGTCAATTTGGCGACTTAATCTGGGAAGACCAATACTCTGCCACAGAAATGGCTAGAATCTGTAGTATATATGGATTTTTAAGCCAATTTTTTTACCAAAGTCAAGTGTGCTCGTGCCTTATGAACAAACTCTGCACGCCCCGTTAGAAATGGAACCGTGACTCAATGCATGTTAACTGAAAACTCTTATTTTCCCAATCACAAACTCTCCATTAAAATAATTACAACGCTTATAATAATAATTAAAGTCTTAATGAAATAATGTTGTTGTCAACTCCATTTAAAAAACTTGAATGGTTGAACTGAGAAAAGCAATTTATTTCGCTTCAAAATTTAATCAAGTTTGTAAAATTTAACAAGTTCAAAAAACTCTTTGATCATTTCTTAACTCTTCTGGTTCATTTGGGCGTTTGATGCCGGCCGACCCCTGAATTGCAAATACGTGTACCTACCCCTTTCATCGAATAGCTGCCGATGGGTACCGCAAATATTAAAGGATATTTTCTGAGCAAGTTCAAAGTTTTAACAACTTTTCGGTTGTTATAATACAATATTGTGATACTTACCTAATATCACATAATACATCTCCAATAAAGGGCTCGATCCCTCCTCGTATTAAGCTGATCAGGCCTAAGTCATCCGCACTGGACTTTTTACAGGAGTTGCACAACGTACATGTTTCCTCTTCACCGTAAGAGCGTCGAATAAACGTACAGAGGACAAAGGATATTGCAGGCCAGGCCGCTTAAAACGTTTTGAATTTTCTCAAACAGTTTTTTAATATTTTTATATGAAGTTTTGTTCACATAATTATATGTGACATCTTCACACACGGCCATCTGATCCCAAACTAAGCAGAGCTTGTACTATGGGTACCAGACAGCTGATATACAGTACATAAATAGATATATACATACTTATATAGATAAGCAACAACCAGACACAAGGCAAACACAACTGCTCATCACACGAATGTTTGGCCTGGGCGGGATTCGAACCCGCGACCCTGTGCGAGGAGCTACGGAGCCGCTATATAGTTTACCGAATTGCACAATTAAGCGAAATTTAATGACAAAGTATAAATAATTACCAGAGAATGCTTAATCCGTTTCAAGCAGCCTAGTCTGACCATATCCTCTGTACATATAAATTCAGTAACATATTGGTACATGGTGGGGATCGAACCCACGTCTCCTGAACTCCCGTTTAGGAGACTGGTAGCGGTACTAATCACTATACTATCGACACTCTTATAATTATAACGGCATGAAAGATTTATAGCCGTTTTTAATTTCAATCTTTGTCACTGACTAGATGAGGCAACATGGCATCCGTTGCTCCGCTTATTTTTGTAAATCCAACATTATACCTGTTTTGAGTTCAATGGTTCTAGCCAAGCGGCCCAGGGCTCAATTGATGGTGAAATTACCTAAACCTGCGATATCATATGGTGAAAAACAATAAGAATGAAAACTAGGACACAGAGGAGTGCTCACATGGGCAGCAACCTGGATTCACACTAGTTTTTACTAATTTTCGATTTATGTTTTGCACTCGCGAGTGGTAGCTTCGCCGGCGCCGGCATTGAAGGAAGAAGACAGTTTTTTTTTCTTCATAAAACGTCAGTCGTTGCGTTTTCGTTTCACGCAGGACCGTTTGTGAAGGTTGCTATGATTTTGAAGGAAAGGAACGTACTTGGATAGGAATGTTTAGAAGGACAGTTCTCAATCCATAACAATACCTGTCACCGTAAGATTGTGAACGCCGTTAGTTTATAATCTGACTCGCGATGTTATAAACTTACGGAAAATTGTGAACTGAAACCAACCAGTCAAATTGCAAACCGTCCCTGATTGGTCAGTTTTGGCTGCGGCAATGAATAAAAAAATAAAACCTATGGATACAAACAAACCGACCAATCAGGAACACGGTTCACAATTTGACGGGTGATAAAACCCGACAGATTGTGAACTCTGCAGCTTTGTTCACAATTTGACAGTTTGACATCGATAGATTATAAACTAACAAAAAAATGTAAATGGTTGGTTTTAGTTCACAATTTTCCGTAAATGTATAATGTCGCGAGTCAGATTATAAACTAACGGCGTTCACAATCTTACGGTGACGTACCTATATTTATATATTTTAGTCTTCTATCCCTCTCGTCTTTAAAGAACTTAATTTATTAAAATTAAAGATCAGAACGTAACTTCCCTAATTAGGCCCAATGTCACTTATTATACATGCTAAACGCACATGGACGAACGAAGCATGATGCGGTCCAAATTCTACAACATCAGCGTAATTTGGCTGCAAATTGGTCAATATTTACCTAGCCCATGTCGGGAAATGCATCGCATACGTTAGCAGGACGAGCGGTGGCTAACTAGGGTGGTGGGGGCGGCTAAATTACTGGAATTGAGGCCCGAAAATACACCGATAAGTATTTGAAAAGAAAAACTACAATTAAATAATAAATAAAAGCTTTATTCAGAAAAATACAGAAAAGATACAGAAATGCCTTCTGATACCTACCCACAATTGAAGAAACTAGAAATGAGTTTATATTTGTTTTTGTGTTCAACAGTACGTTATTGAATCACGAGTGAATCTGACCATTGGGAATTTTATTTCCCCTTAGCCAGACTAGTCTGACCACCAATCTAGCCAATGGGAATGTCTCTGTGTTGTGGGTTATCGTCAGGCTCAACCCCTGATTTGGTAAATGTATAAGCTAAATGTATTATAATAAGATAAGACTAGTCTCTAATTTAAAGTAATTAAGTAACTACCTATAAATTAATTAGATATTTATTTATTAATTAGAAATGAAGTGGTGAACTTCTGAAAAAAGGCGTGACCACTCAAATCTTTTGCTCGTGTTACATTCTTATATTATGTTAAATTTTTACAGTAAGCATTTAAAAAAATTGTAAGCCACTATTTGAAAATCTGACACTGTTTTGTTTTTGCACTAAAAAATAAATAACCCTGTTATAATATACATTAACAATCAATTCTAAATTCGACCTAGTTTATAAATCAGCTGCTATCCTAAACGTGTACATTTTCACACTATCAGTCTTCGGAATATTGCCCGACCAACTAAACAGTATGGTAATATATTCCATCTCATCCGGCACATGGACCTTATCGCACGTGCGAGGGGGAAGGGTATAGTATAGATAAGGGACGGATTAATTGTTTTGGGACTAGCTATAATGGAACGTAAGAAGAGATTTATGGTTAAAGGATATGGAGGGTCGGCATGTACGTGAAACCAACAGATTCTTTACCGAAAGTGTTGTGTTACATAGTAAGGTATTAATGCCTAATGACACGCGAATAAGTTTTGGTAAATATACTGAAAAATAGGATTAAATAAGTCGGCGACAAGCCACTTAATAAAATATTTAAGACGCGTAAGTCTTGTCGCGGTAGTATAAAAAATCTTTTGGTCTAAATACAATTGAGATCAACTAAAATAGTAGTGACCTGAGTCTATTGCCCGAACTAAGAGCAGGTTGGGATCAAAAGGTTCTCAAGTGTTCAAAAATCTGTACGGAATAGTGACGTCAGAAGTGGGATTGAGCCACTGGGTTAGAAGAAGCTTATTAGCTTAGAAGTTTTTTTTACCGAATTCAGAATTTACAAAATATATTTTTATTTCTCTCATTATTTTTTGACATATAGGTAGGTACACATTATAAAGTTATGCAATGGATAGCTTTTACAAAATCATTTTTCGACCCCACTGTTTGGTTTTCACTAGAGAGATATATCGTAATTATCTACTGTAATCAACACCACAAATTAAAACCATCAAATTTAATCACAGTTCATATAATTTCCCATTATATTAATCTCTTTGAATTCGGACCGTTAATCAGCGACCAATTTGATCGCCAATAATTTCAAACGAACGGATCATTGAGTTCATTTATTGGATAACCTATTGCCACCAAAATTGCTATAAAACAGGGAAAAGCTTTTACTTGGCAACATTTTGGACTGCATTCTTATATGGTTATTTTTCAAGAAAAGAAAAACACTGGAAGGTATTTTCTAATGAATAAACAGTACAGGTATATTTCAGTAAAAACTAGGATTAGAGATGCTTCGAATTTGATTCATCAACAGCTTATAATATCTTATACGTCCCCACTGAGGGGCTCGAGCCTTCCTGAATTGGGTAATAATTACCTAATTATTATGCAACTAACCACTTTTCTCTGCCACGGCGTGTCGTCCACAAATTCAGAAAAATCTGTAGATAATTACTTTGTGTAAACTTTTGTTACCCAGCAATTGTTTGTTATTTTTGTTATGCAGCCATCGTCCAGCAGTGGACTGCAACAGGCTGTGTGATTGATTTACATTTTTGTTATCAGTTGTATATTGTTATGATCAATACGACTATTGATATAACAGCTAATTTGTAGGCCACATAGTATCACTATCACTATTTCAACAACTATATCGACTGCATTAGACTGCCATTAACTAAACCGCAGTTGAAATACGGCGTGTCTGTGCCAGCCCTAAAGGTTTTTAAATTATTTACATGTCCACTACGAATAAATAAGTAAAGTGACATTACATATAGTGCATATTTTATATTTCTATTAGTTTAATATGCATAATGCTAGCTTTTTAACGAAAGTTTGGACAGTGAACTTAATCGTGAGCGAGCAAAAATGTACATAAAATATAAATTCGTTTATCAAACTTTGCTCCCTTAAGAATTTTATCGGGACTTTGTGTGTGCTCGTAAACTCCCACGTTAACCATCGAGGTGTATACAAAATATAAAATATTGTAGAAAAACCGTGAACTTTTTATTTTTCAGGTCAATAAGTTTTTTTTATGAACTTTTCATGTCGCTTTGGGGAATATTATCATATTTATGTTGACAAAGAGAAATTATTATTATTGACGCTTTTTGTGTTCTGCATTTTATTAAGATCTGAGAAAAAATGCTGATAATAGGTACCTTACAAAATTTTGCTCACCTTGCAAGAGATATGACTATTGACTGTGTCCAAATATACCTAATTGAAATCATTTGTTAAATGCAAATATGTAAAATTAATACATGTAACCAAGAAAGGACTTAATTTTATAATAAGTACCAAGGTAAATAAAAATTAGGTTAAATTATAAATAGTATCATAGCTACCTAGGTAGGTACAGTAGCAGAGCTAGAAGGAGGGTAGCACCTTCTGTTATTTTGTTACTGGCAATTCAGTACTTTTTAGTACTGGCAGTTCCATCATCCATTTTCAAATTTCGAATCCCTCTGTTTCGGTTCTGTCATTTTCATCAGAATTTCCTCATTCCACCATATGTCACCAGACTGTTACCATCTTTACTTTCCGGACCACTATGTATTTTACAAGCTTTTATTTAGCTTGCACTGTATGTGGGTGGGTGGGTGGCTGGGTGGGTGTGTATGTTCGGGCGAAATCTTGCAACTCAATTTTGAAGCACTTGCTGCCATTGGATTTTGCTGAAATTTGGTACACTTATGTAACCACGATGACAATGCGATATAATGGTACCATGGAGCTGGTCTGATGATCGAGACGGAAGGTGGCCATAAGAACTCCTCTAATACACAACACAACCTAGTCTTGTTTGGGCTCGTTGCATTTGTCTTAACAAGATCTTTAGTAATACGTGATGTCCAGGGTCTCATGATGGAGCCGGAAGGTGGCCATAGGAAATCCTTAAATATACACCACAACCTAGTCGTGATTAGGCTCGTTGGATTTGTCTTAACAAAATTTTTAGTCATACGTGATGTCCAGGGTCTCATGATGGAGCCGGAACGTGTCCATAAGAACTCCTTAAATACACACCACAACCAAGTCGTGTTTGGGCTCGTTGGATTTGTCTTAACAAGATCTTTAGTCATACGTGATGTCCAGGGTCTCATGATAGAGCCGGAAGGTGTCTATAGGAACACCTTAAATACACACCACAACCTAGTCTTGTTTGGGCGCGTTGGATTTGTCTTACCAAGGATACTCCACTCCACGGCTTTAAAAGCTTGTTTAAAAAGGGTTTTTAATTAAGCTTATTTATTTTTAATTGAAAGTAACTTTTTAAAGTGTTACGTTCTTTTACTAATAATCCGTTTGTGCAACTAAATTGGATTGGACCACAGACTGGATCCTGTTTCCCTGCCACGCTACCATTTTACTTCATCATCAATCATCATTCATCATCATCCATTTATCATTCATTCATCTTAAATTTTTTTCTTCTTTTCTTCGATAGCTGGCCGCACGAGATGTAACATCGTGTGGCCAGCTATCAATAAAAAAATATTTGAGATTTTTTTGTGAAATGGCTAGTCTATGCATTGTATTTTATAAAATTATAATTAAACTATCTACGTATAAAAGACGCAATTATTTTCAACCTGCTTTTCTTTGGGATTTCTAACATTTATTGTTGTACAGAAATACAAACAGACTACTATGAGACCAGTGATAAATCTACTAATAACTATCTCTATTGAGGGTAGCAATAATTTTAATTGATATGCTTCTCGAAAAAAATAGGATACATGTATTATTATTAAAATACTACGATTAATTAAAATTTTCACGATAGAGTATTGTACAAATGATATGAACACTTCTTTTTAAATACATAATACAAACCCTGTTGTCAGTTAAATTACTATTATTTTCACTTTAAAATTGTTTTAATGTTAGTAAAATTATTTGAAGCTGAATTTGAGTAATCCTAAATTTTAATTGTCTCCAGACTAATCTAAATTAGGAGTAATGTCTTTTACATTATTTATAAGTTGAAATAGTTTATTTTAAGAAACAAAAGACGCATTAAACTGGATGTAAATGAACTTTAATTAAAGCTGGTTCGCAATTAATAACATTTTATTCTTCATAAATATGATAATGCCTATTATCACATCACACTAATCTTATAAATGTGAAAATATATTATTTGGATGTTTAGATGTTTGGATGTTTATTCCGCTTTCACGCCTAAACTACTAAACGGATTTGGATGAAATATGGAATGAAAAGAGTTTGTACCCTGGATTCACACATAAGTGGCCGTTCTTCTCCACAGAGGGCGTACACTGGTAGTGAACGTGCCATCCATGATAGCTTTGAAGTCGAAAAATGATTTGATTGTAAAAATCTTAATTTGAATAAAAAAAATTGACTTTTGAGTTACAGGAAAAAGTCTTATTCCCACGGGAAAATCTTATATAACGCGAGCGAAGCCGCTAGCAGACAGCTAGTGAACAATAATATAGGCATATATGCGTCGGGGGTTCATTTATCCTAGTTTACCTCCAGAGGTCGCAGTTTGAATCCCACCATACACGAAGACAATCGTGACATTCTTTTAATCATCGTATCTATTAATTTCAAATATATACCTAAAAAAAAAATACACGTATTGTCACGAATAAAAAAAAAATGGTCTGGTCTTGTATAACTCCTGTAAAAAATGCTAAAAAACATACTAACTGTAGTGTTAAAAATAAAAACCGAAAAGTACTACTTTACACGTATATAATTTAGATTTTAAAAAGGGCAAGAAGGCCAAGATTCGATAAAAAGTTACTTACCAAAATAGCAAAATACCAAAATAAACAAAAAAACAGGAAACAAAGAACGGTAACACGGTAGAAGGTGACTATTATAATAAAAATAATTTGGAATTAAAGTCTAACGGTTCCCCAAAATTTGTGAAGGTTCAACAAGTGTTTCTAGGGAATAGTTGCGCAACAAATCTATAGACTAAGTAAGGTGAAACGTTTTGTACCAAAAGTCTTTGCCAGGAGAGGTTGACGGTGGCGTGGAGAGCCGGTTTGAATTTAGGAAATAACAAACCAAACTTGCAACGCACCAATTTAAGGCACGGTTCACAAGATGTTCCTAACTGAGTTTAAAATGATCGTATTAAAAAAAGGTACACTTAAAACTATAACCAAACTTCCAGCCGTAGGTCTTGAAGGTCCGCACGTGCAACTGCTGCAATCCCCAAGGCACCAAAGCCCAGGTCATCAATGTAGCGGCGGGTCTGCAGCCGGGAACAGTCACTCGTGCGACCACAGAAGCGACCTCAGGTCCAGTGCGCCAGACTCCGACGACTCGGCTAGGTCCGTTCGCACACGAGGGTTCGCGTTTGAACCTGATGCTCTGTCCTCAAGGCTATCGGTTATAGGATGGCTCTCCTCTGCTCCACTCCAACAGTGCTTCAAGAAGCTTTACAAGCTTTTGTCTCTTCAAACAATATTTATTGCAATATTTATATTCAAAATTGAATTTGCACAAAACTTAAAAAAAAAGTGCAGCACATACACGACAGCTCATAAACGAGTCAAGAAATTGAATGCCAAAAAAACAAAACGAACCAAAAGCCTTTCAAAATCGAATTCAAAATTAGAAAATTGAAAAAAAATAAAACTGAGAAGAACACGATAAAAGTTTCGAACACCGAAGCGTAACACAACGCTATGTAACCTAGGTACTGACAATCTCTAATTCTGAGAGAGCTCGAGCCCTCTGTTATTTATGTGCTGTTGAAAGAAAGAAAGAAAAATACTTCATTCATAAAAAAAAGGAACCTCTGGTCTTCTGTTGATGATGGTAATGAACCTGATGATGAATAAAAAAATGTGATCTCGGCTGAAAATATATTTGTTTGTAGGTAATGCACTCGAAATTTGTAGAGTTCATATAAGGTTCTGTCGAATACTTCTTATATAATACTAACCTAAAATATAGGAAGGTATTTAATAATAACCCGCCGTTTTGTCATGTGGTGACGGCAGAGTAGAATACATTTGTCACCAACCCCTACTCTTCCCATGGGTGTCGTAAAAGGCGACTTAGGGACTACACATTGAACAGGGAACGGGCAGCAGCGCTCTCTGATACAGTAACCTTTTAATCTGCGATCTCCAACCCGCCTGCCAAGCGTGGAGATTATGGCTAAACCCTCCATTTAAGTGGAGGAGGCTCATAGTCCAGCAGTGGACTGTAACGGGCCGTTGATGTTGATGATTTAACAATAATTATAAATTATTATAGTAGGTACTTAGACCCAGACTTAAACTCTGTTGTTTGGGTTTTGTATTTTATAGGCACTAAAAACATAATTTATTACACCCAATTTATTAAAGGAGGTGGTGAAAAACTGCCTTTATTAATTTTACACGAGAAAATTACTTAGCTACGAAATGTTATTTTATTTTTTAGTCAACTAATTAAATATTTTCTGTAGGGAGTTATTTAATGTTTTTGTAGCTTAGCTTAAATTGGTTAGTTGGTAGGTTGTTGGTTGGTTGGATCCTATATGGACGGACAGACTTGTCCATGTAGAATAGGTTATTTGACTGTTCCTTAATTTACCATAAAATTATGAAAACGATTTTTTATATGGAGATTATATGGCGTTACTAGCAAGTGACGTCACATGCTAGTGTGCCTCTCTGTCTTATCTTGAAATTCAAACCTTTATAACTCGGGCAATTTTAAAGATAGAGCAAAAATTATTTTATGTTCGATAGCAGAAAAAAACAAGTTTGGATTTATAAAATAAAAAAAGCGTACAATTGAAATTCCTTGCAAAAATCTTGTTTCCATTAGAAAGTTTTAACATTTAGCATGTAGATGGACAGCTTCATTGTAAATTGATGAAGTTACTCACAAAAATACTAACATATCTATCTTTTTTTAAAGGACAAGCCTTTACAAATGATTATAATCTTTTCATTGGAAGATTTTATGAAAAGGACAAAATCCGGGCCAGCGGAAAACCAAATTCCTTTTAATATACTTAAGTCTATTAAATAAGATTACCCAGTTCAGTGGTTTTGGCTTAAATGTAAGTTTCTTTACAAATCTGTATCTAAATAAATTTCCTTTTCTGTGCTTTTATTCTAGTTAAGATAAGATAAGAATTAATTTAAATGAAATCGTTGAATTCTTGCTCAGTTTTAAAACAGGACTAAATGAATTCTTTTTTATTTCTTTGCCTTATCTGATTTAAGAATCGTTATTTTATTATTTCGATAAGTTTCCTTACATGCACAAAAAAATCTGTGGTATCTGGCAGAAACCTGTTAAATCCAAAGATTTTTCTCAGAAAAAGCGTTTCCTTATCATGAACCTACAAAAAACCCTTATTGTCATGTTTTTACCAGTTTATTGCTTCACTTCTATAAGATCTTGTCCTTTTACTCATTAGGTTGTAACGAGGCATTCGGCCTCTTTCCTGTTTTATGACTGGCAACCTTTCTTGCTGGAAATGTTATCTTTCATTTTAAATTCATTTTCAAATTTAGATTTCTTACGTTTCGATTTTGTCTTTTTTCTGCCGAATTCTTCACTTCATGTCCGGATCTCCGATAGCACATACCTAAAGCTTTTCTACCATTCTCTACTATTTGTCAGTTATAATATATAAATACCTTTTTTTCTTGGACTGTGCCCTGGTTATTGCCACATAACCCTCTACAACACTCTTCGTGTGGTGTCAGCAGCTTGTGGCGGCTGCTGGGCCGCAAGGTACACCGATTTGAAAGGGCTGGTTGCCAAAAGTAGATCTACCAGTCTATTCTTCGGCTTTATCATTATTTAAATAAAAAAAAAAACAAGAGTAAATGAATACATGAATACTCATGTGATAACAGCTTCTTTTTACCCAACTGCTTTATTATTACCCGACTGCTTTAGAAGGAGGGTTATGTTTTTCGAGTGTATGTATGTATGTATATTTCTTTGGCATGCTCTACAGCCTAAACGGCTTGATGGATTTTAGCTAAAGAGGTATCGTTAGATTCGTCTTACTGGTGAGAGTGACAATGGGTACATCTTTATAAAAAAACCAAGATGGCCTATTTTTGGCGCCAAAAGTTTTAAATTTTTCATGCAGTCGGGTTTTTTGTTTTTTTAATAATAGTGGTTATTCACTCCTGCTTTCAGTTCCCAGACCTGAACTGCTGCCTGCCACTCACTTTTGTAGGCATCTAAACAACTCTTAAAATAATATTACTTAGATGTAAGTATAGTAGACTTTGTTGAAACAATACCAATGTAGATTTATTATAGTACAATAAAGATACTATCAGTCGTTTATTTACTCGTCCCCAGTGTTGCATCGCATCTTGACAGTAATAAATCGTAGGCGGCTCAGACGACAAACAATAGTAATATGAGAAAATACGCTGCAATAATTTCTACGTAACCAAATTGACCAATATTTTCAACGATATAACCCAATTTTTTATAACTGTGCACCTATGAACGTCATAATATTTGCATGTTGGTAGATTTGGTATCCGTTTTGATATGCGTCGTCGGTGGAGGTGTGGAAGTAAGGGGCGGCGGGTGAATAGGGGATCGGACTACTTTTTTTTTATTTTATAAATCCAAACTTCTTAGTTTCTGCTATCAAACACTAAAAAAAATTTTGCGCTATCTTTAAAATTGACCAAGTTATAAAGGTTTGAAATTCAAGATTAGACAGAGAGGCACATACCCACTTGTGACGTCATTTGTTAGTTACGCCATAATAATATAATCTACAAAAAATCGTTTTTGAAAGAGACGGACATATTTAAACTTTAAAAAATCACTGTAAATTCGTTTTTCAATCGATTCTGTTTTTTTCTTCGCGAATCGTCTGCTACTAATTTATATTTTAAAATTAATTCATATAAAATATGGTGAACAGTCCGATCCCCTGTTCAATGCCATCAACATGACGACTTTGACAGCTCGAAGTGCACAGTTGAATTGAGTTCTTGAGAAGCCTTGTGACTTGAGATTCAGAGAAAAAATAAGAGAAATATAAACGTTAGAACTCTGTCCTAAAATGAAGTAGAAAATTACAGTCTTAATGGTAAATTCAGTTGACAAAAACTAGTATTTATAAAAAAAAACTGACAATTTTCGGGTTGTCATTTTCGCAAACCCCGCCCACTAGGTGGTCGTTTTGGTAACGAAATCGGGTCCTAGCTCTTTATTCGAAGTTTCTGATAGAAATTTATGTTTTTGAAGGACATAAAGTGATAATAGTTTTTAAATTAATTTATTTAAAATGGTTTTTCTTGCAGAAATTGTAAGGTTGCTTTTTGTAGAGCAAAATCTAAGCGGGTTTACTCCTCGGGCAAACTCGGTGGATCTCGGCTTTTGTAGGGTCTCGCTCGTCCATTGTGATCTTCTAAATTTGAATTATAATGAAGATACATTACTGCCATTATTATAATACCATGGGGTGTTTTGTGAGGTGTCATTCAGTTTAATATTGGTGTCGTCCATCTGGTTTAGCCAAGGATAACGTAATAAATTAATAAACTTTACCTCGAGCATTAAACAACAAAATGAAACATTTTATACATCACGAGTACGAAGCCATTATGAGTAATGCATATAAGAACAAATAAACTAGTGGCTCTGTGAGCTGTAGACCTCGCGAGTCTGTATATCTTTTCATATTTATTTTTATTTTTTCTCCACAAACATCCCCAACCCCTTGATTTTTTATTTTTTTATTTTTTATTATTATTATTATTATTTTTTTTTTTTGTGACCTGTACAGGAAAACAGCCTCAGCGGTAGACCTTGTAAGCTGGCAACCCCCATAACTCCGTAATTTTTTTAAATTTCCAAAAACTGGCTCGACAAAAAAAATCGATTAATTTATCGAACCTGCTCACAAAATTTCAAATCGGTTGAAAAACGCGACCTGTAGAGTGAATCAAACAAACAAACAAATCCACAAACAGATGGACATACAAAAGCAAATTTGGCCAAGCTGAAGCAGAGACGCTTCGCTCGCTCGGTCAATTAATGCAATGTGTTTTTGTCTATTTCTCTTTCATATCGAAGGAAATTTCAGGTGGAAGTAGTCCCTTTTCGGCACATTCACTTCAATGTGTGGCGCTCATCAACAGCTCATTGTACGTCCCCACCGAGGGGCTCAAGCCTACCCTGAATTAGGGAGATTAGGCCTTAGTCGACCACGCTGACCCAGTGCGCTTCACACACAACCTTTGAATTTCTTCGCAGGAGTGCGCAGGTTTCATCACGATGTTTTCCTTCACCGTAAAAGCGTTGAATAAACGTACATATGAATTCGAAATTCGAAAACTCATTGGTACGTGGTGGGGATCGAACCCGCGTCTCCCGGACGGGAGGCAGCGGCCCTAGCCACTAGACCACCGACGCTCACTGTGGAGAAAAACGACTGGAAGTTATAAACAGCCTATGCCGTAGATAAGAACCCAAAAATTGCTCAACTTCACAGGACTCACATCTTCTGTATTTTTCTCATAAAATTCTTGTTTTGTCAGGTATAATAGAAAATACGCGGATATAAGGCCGCGGGTAGACAGATAGTAGATCATAATAACAGCACCAAGTTACACAGGGTCAGGTACAGGGAGGTTCGATCAAAACTTGCCCTGACAAGGGTCTTATGTTTTCGCTCCGGCCCAATTAGCCGGCATTAGCCTTTTGTTTGATTTATAAAGGTTTGGTATACCCGTGTACCTGCTTGCAGACAAAAGAACATTCTCAGAACCATTTTGATGTTAGTTGTATGGTCTTTTATTCAATTAAATATGTGTATATTTTCCTTGTGAAACTGGCCTACCGGCTACATGTCACTCAGCGAGCTATGGAAAGATCTATGCTTGGTATTTCGCTACGGGATAAAATCTGAAAAGAAATCATCCCGCAGAGGACCAAGGTGGTTGATATCGTCCATAAGGGTAGCAAGCTGAAGTGGCAGTGGATTGGCCATCTGTCACAGAACCGATGAGCGTTGGAGCAGACGGGTTTTCGAATGGAGACCGCGTCTCGGGAAACGTAGTGTGGGACGCCCCCCTGCCAGGTGGACTGATGACCTGAGGAAGTTCGCTGGTGGTGGCTGGATGAGGAAAGCGGGTGATCGTGCGGTTTGTCGTGCCCTTGGGGAGGCCTACGTCCAGTAGTGGACTGCAATAGGCTGATTGATTGATTGATTGATATTTTCCTCACTATACATACATACAGGTGGCCCATTTAGATGGGTAACTCTTAAACCATAAGGTATAGAAGGATCTGTTCTAAGGAACCATTTTATCAATTTTAGAGACAAGAAAAAACAGCATTAATAGATTGTTTTAAAAAAAACCTCATTTTTTATACGAGAATCAAACCCGGTCGTATAATAAAAACATACTCTCTCTTTTTTTTATCGATTGTATCGATTGTTATAAGCAGTCAATGTGTCTATAAAATAATCAAACTTTGTATTTCACTTCCTTCTTATTCCGTATTTCACTTCGACTCCTAAACTGAGTATGAGTTTTTGAAATCTATGAATGTAGTTTTTTAGGGTTCTGTTTCGATACTCTTAACTCGCTCCCGAACAGGGTGGGGTGAGGTGTATGGGATTGGCGGAGGCGCTAAGTGGCCGATCAAGTATTTTATTAATTCTGTGCTGTGCCCATTGTCTGAAACTGCATTAAGCGGCATTGTAAAGATTTTACATCTTTGGTTAAAAATCTCTGTCAAAAGTATACAAAAGATTTGATTCTATTACCCAACTCGTGTTAGGAACATGTCCACGTCTAATCTCTCGTCATTAGTATGCAGTACGGCAGTCCCAATATATTGTGACCGTCTCTACACCAATCAAGCGAAAACCAACTTATCCAATAACATGCCTGCTGAGGTATTATTCTGGTGCTCGGTATATCAACAACAGGGGGCTCGAGCCTACCCTGAATTAGGGCATCAGGCCTTAGTCGGCCACGCTGTCCCAGTGCGGGTTGGTCGACTTCACACACAACCTTTGAATTTCTTCGCAGGAGTGCGCAGGTTTCATGACGATGTTTTCTTTCAATCGGTATATAAGCAACAGTTATTACTTATTTAAAAAAAAACTTACATTAAATAATAGCAATTTTTGTTTTCTTAATTAGAATATGAAAATGTATTTATTGCATTAATTAATATGTATAGGTATAATATTATAAATGTAAAACTATGTTTGGGAATTGGTTCCGCTTTCACACCTTAACTACTAAACGGATTTGGATGAACACACTATACACACCTTACATACACCATGTACACCATCTACCACACTCCCTATATACACACTACACACTATATATACACACACTACACATACCCTCTACACTCGTTTATATACTTAGTTTAAACTCTAGTGTAACTCAATTATTGTTTTGTACTTATATAACTTACCTGACTATTTCTGTGTAATGTTTAAAGCGGAACGCTGATACCTACTACTCCCTGCGTTCCGAATCGCGCTGAAATCGATTAAAGCACCCGTAATCGCGTTCCGAATTACTGTCAGCTGTCAAAACTCATACGTTTTTTTGCTTTTCTGATCGCTGACAGCGCTGAAAGTCTGATTCGGAATACGCCCACTGTATGACCACGAAGGTGGGCGTTAATTGCTACAACACAATCTTTGACTAACGGAGTTATTATCGGGCACCTTACTAAATGTAAAACTATTGTTCCAATAAATAAATAAATTTGGAATGTATAATAGATAGATAGTTTGCACCATTGATTAACACTTAGGATAACTTTTAGGTGAAATTTTATTTTTATAAGAAAAATCCTACACAACGCGAGCGTAACCGCGGACGGACAGTTAGCTTTTTCAATATTTTTAATGAGAAAACGTTTTTTTTTTTATAAATTAGGTACCGTTTTTTGTTGATATGATATAAAACGTCAAGGAATAATGCTTTTACTTATTTATCATAGAATCTCTTTGTTTGTCTGTTACCAATAAAATTCCATCATAAACGTTTTAAATTGACGATAGATACAATCGCAAGGGTGTTCATTTTTTTGTACCAAAGAACTTCGAAACGGGTGTGTAATACTCGTATATCCCATAATTTCATTAGTAATAATGATTTAATTATATAATTTCAGTTTGTATAATTATATTTAGCCTAATATTCATGTAATATAACGAACAATTCCTATAATTTTAATTTTTATAATTTCATTTGATATAATTTTGATTTTATATACCTAATTAATAATTAATAATTCATATAAATATTATTTCCTATTATTGTCATTTTCTATAATAATTAGTTTCTATTGATAGAATTATTTTCGTGATTTAAATAGAGACTAGTCAGGGCGGGTGCGAGCGTAGCTAGCACGGGAGTTCGGGGCACCCCGACATTAGGTTAGAAGGGGATGGCGGAGGGAGCCAGGCGATCGAAGCGAGCTCAGCTCCCTCTGCCACACCCTTCGGGGTTAGGTTATCTGGTGACCCCCCATGCCTACTTGCAGGCATGCCAAGAGCTTGTCACCTAATGCATGCAAAGTTAGGGCGTATGCGAGCGTAGAGGGCACGGGAGTTTGGGGCAGCCCGACATTAAATAAAATAAAAATAAAATATATAAAAAATTAAGTTATAGGTAATGATTGTTATAGGAAAATAACGCTATAGTAATTGTTGTTATACGAAATGAAAGTTATAGGAATTAAACGTTATACAAATTAAATTTAGAGCAAGTATTTTTATAGGAAATGAAAATTATGTCAATTGAATGTTATCACATGAAATTATTTTTTCTGTTATTATGGGATTACACTATTACACACCCCTTCGAAACATGAAATAAAGATGTTAGGTTTTCTGCCTCTCTCGATAGCTATTAGAAAGATCAACCCGAAATCGACAAATATTTCCAAATAGGTCTGCAGCTTCTACACAATACGTATTCCCGACACGTAGCCCTTCGATGGAAACTGTATCTTGCGTTATTAATATCAGCTTTATTTTTTCATTAAACCGTCATATTTATTCCTTTAGTTTTCCTTATTCGGCAAAATGACGTTCGATTTTCTGGAAAATCAGAAAATTTTCGTAATTGTTGTATCTAACAAAAGCTGAATTAGATGCTTACAAAATTTATTATAACATTTACGTAGAGAGAGAGCGAAAAGATACTTCACAATCGAACTCAGTGTAGCACACAAGAGCTAACAGAGGAGATTTTAGATACAATTGCTATTATATTGATTTTATAGGAAAAATGAAAACCACCAGTTTGGTACAGTGATGATTAAAGACAAATTTCTTTTTTTTTTCTAAATTTAAACTGAATCGTTGTGTATATTTTTTATCTTTTGGTCAATTACTATGTATTGAACACTCAACGTTCATAAAATCTGTTAACATATTGTTTCTATTAACAGCTTAATTACGTCTCCACTAAGGGACTCGAACCTACAATAAACCATTTTGAATTTCAAAGTAGGTGATGAGAACGTCCAAATTAATGTAATAATAAATTTTATATTTAAAAGCAATAATTAATACGTTGTAAGCCGTGTGGTGACGGCAGAGTAGAATACATTTGTCACCAACCCCTACTCTTCCCGTGGGTGTCGTAAGAGGCGACTTAGGGACAACACATTGAACAGGGAACGGGCAGCGGCGCTCTCTGATACAGTAACCTTTTAATCTGCGATCTCCAACCCGCCTGCCAAGCGTGGAGATTAAGGCAAAACCAAACACTTAAGTGGAGGAGGCTCATAGTCCAGCAGTGGACTGTAACGGACCGTTGATGTAATGCGTGGTGGGATTTAAACTTCTGCCTCTCATAGGGGAAGCAGTGACCTTTGCCACTACACCAACGACGCTCTTCAAGAATCATATTCTTCAACTAGCTGTCCGCCTGCGGCTACGCTCGCGTTGCGTAAGCTTTTCCCGTGGGAATAAAAACTTTTTCCTGTAAAATGTATCCTATGTGTTAATCCAGGTTACAAACTACATCCATTCAAAATTTAATCTAAATTCATTCATTATTTTAGGCGTAAAAGCGGAACTATCATATAAATATTCAAACATACACATCCACTTCCACACCACATCCACCACACACACCATTCATCCACATTTATCAATATTATTGTTTTAGGGTAGGCTCGAGCCCCTCGGTGGGGACGTATGTGAGCTGTTGATGATGATGATGATGTGAAGTGTGATTCGCTGACGAAACATAACATTCAATATTAACACATCTCGTTTAATAGCAAACGTGAATCTAACAAAGCTGTGACTCCCGCTTTCAAAATTATTAGTTTTCGTATAAATAATTATGTTTCCGACCGAAAGTTTCGCAAATTGATCCCCCGAGATAACCGAGGTCCAGTTGTTTTCTATTTGTTTAATTGGATGTTATAAATTTATGAATATTCGGGAAATGCCAATGGTGAATGTAAAGGTCTATTTGTAAGTATAAAATTATTAATAAGGCCAGACTGCTATTTAATGCTGCTAGCCCAGCTCTATTGTTGGATATTTCAACCTGCATTCAGATTGAAGATTAATTTATAACACTTCCGAACATAGAAGGTTGCTTTGTGGTTGTGTCCATCGTGTTTTTTTTTATTCTGACGTCGCCTGGTTGAAATTGCTACCTTAGCAATAAGGTTGCCAATATGTACACCCCTTTAAAAAAAATCTTAATGTATGTAGGTACTAATATTTATTGCTTGTGTGCAATTAAGTATGTGTGGTCTGAGAGCATCGTTGGTCTAGTGGTTCGGACCTTTCGTCCGGGAGACGCGGGTTCGATTCCCACCACGCACCAATCTGTTTTCGAGTTTTGAATTCATAATGTACGTTTATTCGACGCTCTACGGTGAAGAAAAACATCGATATGTAACCTACACACTTCTGCAAAGAAATTCAAAGGTTGTGGGTGAAGTCGACCAACCCACACTGGGCCAGCGTGGTCGACTAAGGCCTAATCGCTCTAATTCAGGGTAGGCTCGAGCCCCTCGGTGGGGACGCATATGAGCTGTTGATGATGATGAATAAAGTATATTTTATTCTATTCCTTTACTATATAATTATAAATAGTTGGTATTAAAATATATTTTTTATTTCAAGAATACACATTTCTTTCTTTACGTCTAATTACTTAAATTTAATTCAATTTGTAAATATGTAACTCCAAAGTAAACGCCGACTGAAATTCAGTCAAAATTCCAACTAATATTCTAAGTAACGGCCTTATAAGACACACGTCAGCAAATCCTAAACCAACAAGAAACGAAAATTTGTACCAACATACTTTTCATCCGGACAAAAATCATTTTTCTCTGTAACTTGAACCTTAAAATCACTGCACCAAGAAAAAAAATACTTCAAACAAACGCAAAAGAAAGATGGTTAACCTATTTCCTTACGTGTTCAGAAGTCTATATCAATTTTCGCTTCGTTACTCTTTTGGCCTCAAGTAAGAGTGTTTTTATTTTATTACTCCTCAAAGAAAAATTTTGGATGTTTCCCGGAATGTACTGAGATTTAATAAACGTTGGTAAGAGCTCAAACAATAAGAAATCATCGTACTTCGAAGTAATTACACTCGCATATTTTGAGTTTTGGCCCGGAGCCCTTTTCGTGGTATCTGGTTATCTTGTAGAATTCGGAACGATGTGTGTGTTTTGTTCTCCCGAAGAAAAAGATAAGAATGGCTGATATTTTTGTAGGGATATTATCTACAGTCAATTTGGGTAACCATAAACCAAACATTAAGACCAAAAAGTCATTTCAATAGTGTGGAAGGGGTTATGAGAATATATTATGTTTATACTTCGTGTTTTGTTGTTAAATAAAGCTTCCAATTTTAATGCAATAAAAATCTGCACTTTTGTAAGCTTTCCTGCATATGTAATTTTTGCTTATTACTCACTAATGCAGCGGTCCGCCCTCGGCTACAGCCGCGTTATGTAAGATTTTCCCGTGGGAATACGAATTTTCCCGGGAAAAGGTATTCTTTGTTTTATTCCAGCGTACAAACTATCTCTATTCCAAATTTCATCTAAATCCGTCCAGTAGTTTAGGCGTGAAAGCGGAACAAACATCCAAACATCTAAACATCCAAATAAATTTTCACATTTATGATATTAAGTGTGAATTGTGATTAGTTTCTTAAACACTTTCACGTGTAATATAGACACAAAGTAACTTCTGAAATAGATTTCACTTTACACGTCATTTTGGGGTGTGGGTGGCCTAATGTTTAAGCAGCGATCTCACCTCCCGATTTATCGTCACGATTAGAGTTAGGGCGGTCGGGCACTCGGGCATCCACGATCACACGATATCGGGACCCTAACTGCCTAACAGTGATTAGACCTCCCTGTTTGTAGTCCCTAGCTGAGATCGTGGTCGCGATTCCCTAAGGGAATTGTTTAAAGAAATTGATATCCTCACGGTATCCTCATAGTACATATTTGAAAACATCTTGTATGTCCGGAAGAACACAATGCTATTTCCTAAGAATTCTGATATACATAATATAAATACTAGAAATAATAATAAAATAGCGCACCCAAAGTTTAGACTGTGCACAGTTAATAATTCATTCATGGGGAACTGTATTCGCTTCTATAATAAAATACCAGATGATATTGTAAATCTGTCCGATAGCCAATTTAAAGCTAAAATTAAAATTATTTTATGTTCTAAGGCCTATTATACGATAAATGATTACTTAGATGATAAAAACGTCTGGTCAACTGTTGTTCCAAATCAGCGGAGTAGATTGTAATTATGACTCATGAATGATTCTTTATATATGTCAGGTCATAAATTCTGTCACATGTTTAATATAAAATAATTGAAACAAGTTTATTCATTATGTAACCATTTATATACCAAAATGAACTTAACAAAACATAGATTCTTATGACACTAAAGTTTATTCAAAATGACCTCCGTAATTTTGAATACAGGCCTTCAATCTGCGCGGTCAGTCGTCTATCGCAGCACGAACGAGGTCCATGTCAATATCGGCGGCTGCCTTAATCAAGGATGTCTTGAGTGACTCCAAATTGGGATGAGGCTTTGAGCACGCCTTTTCCTCCAAGTGTTGCCATATCTTGTAATCTAGCGGATTCAAGTCTGGACTGGAGGAGGGCCAGTCTTCGTGCCGGATGAAGTCGATTTCACGCGCCGCCAGCCAGTCTTGTGTGCTCTTCGCTCTATGAGCTGGCGCCGAATCTTGTTGGAATACCCAGTGCCTGTTATTGAACATGGTATGAGAAACAGGTTCCACAAGGTTTGTCAGGACTGTATTTTGATACACAACTGCATTCGTTTTTACACCTTTCTCACAAAAATGTACCTCTGTTAAGCCCCAATAAGACACTCCCAACCATACCATGAGCGAGGATGGAAAATGACCTCGTTGGACACGCGGAATACGGTTGCTCGCTTCTTCACTACTGTGTGCGTACACCTTATCATTTTGTTTGTTGTAGCTCTCTTCTACGGTAAAAATTTTTTCATCCGAAAAAAGAATTTCCCGATATTTTTTTCCCGCGTACCGCTTCAACAAAGCGCGGCATCTCTTCAGTCTCAGGTCCATTAGACGAGCATTCAAATGATGTCCTGTTTTTCTTCGATATGCCCGAAGCCCTAAGTCTTAATTTAACACCCTTTTCACCGTGGTTCTGCTTAATCCCATCTGAAGGGCCAACAGTTTCTGCTTACGTTTGGGATTTCTTTGAATTCGCGCCTTCACAGCTTTTATCACTGCTAGAGTCCTAACAGACCGAGGGCGACCACTTCTTGACCTGTCATCTACACTAGAGTCTTCATTGTATCGTTTGATGGTACGATAAACGAATATTTTGGTTATATTCAAATTTTTCAGTATGTCAAAAATTTGAATTGGCGCGTAACCGCAACGATGCAACGCAATAACTGCAACACGGTCTTCTTTAAGCGTCCACTCCATATTTAAAAATGAGTAAAATTCTAAAAAGTATACATTTTTATTTTCATGAACAATTCGAAATTCGAATTCAATAAACTTTTTTGTGGCCAGCATTCTAAAAGAAAAGTTTTTACTGTGTGACAATACTTATGACCTGACTAATATTTAAAAGAAAAGTACAAAAGATACAATTCCTGTGGAGTTTCTTCTGGCCGTTCTTCTCCACAGAGGGCGTACACTGGTAGTGAACGTGCCATCCATGATAGCTTTGACGTCGAAAAATGATTTGTAAAAATCTTAATTCGAATAAAAAATTTTGACTTTGATTTTGACTTTGATCGTGGCCGATAGATTGTGTAGTATAACCGGCCCTTACCACAGTAGCGGCCCAAACTTACCCAAACTAACTGTATTAATTTTACTAATACAATGCTACCTATTGTTTAATTATGTATGTGAACAGTAGCTGTCAGTTGGTTCTGACTTTAATTCTTTGTGTTCCTTAATGTTGTCTAGTATGTCTGTTATGCTTTCACGGCAGAACTACTCAATAAATTATGAAGAAAGTTAATACAAAAATAGTTTTTAAGCTACCGCGGCAAACCTCTCCGGGTTCATCAATCAGCCTAGTGCAGTCCACTACTGGACGTAGGCATCCCCAAGGGCACACCAAAGCGCACGATCGCACCCGCTTTCCTCATCCAGCCACCACCAGCAACCTTTCTCAGGTCATCAGTCCACCAGGTCACCAGTCGCACACTACGTTTCCCGAGACGCGGTCTCCATTCGAGAACCCGACTGCTCCAACGCTCATCGGTTCTGCGACAGACGTGGTCAGCCCACTGCCACTTCAGCTTGCTACACTTCTGGACGATATCCGGGTTCATAGATGGCGTTATTAGCGATCTTATTTATAGAAACAGGAAAAACGAACAGAGCTACCGCAGGCGCACGGCTAGTGTAAGTAATCAGTTTTATTTCTACCCCCAAAACTCGGTAATAAGTTTCTTGATTTCAATTTAATGATGAACTCGCGGAATGAGAATACAATTCTATTAATTACAATGTCCGATCATCCTCTCTTGGAAGGCTGGGGTAGGGCATTAAAAGATTAATTCGAGAAAGAATCTCCAGGGACTTTTTGTATAGAAAATCTTATTTACTTCAAGTGAGTGCTTCCGAATGGTGCAAGTTAAGAGATTATATATTATATTCTTTATTGCACACTTAAATTTACAAGTTAATATTAAAATTAATTACAAAGGCGAGCTTATCTCTATAAGTGATCTCTTCCAGCCAAACTACAAGGTGGTGGAAAATGTGAAAACAGAGCGGGCACAAGGATGTGTACTAAATAAATTATCCTAAAAAAAGAATTTAAAATAAAACATAAATACAACAAAATATCTACATGTGCCTAATAAATAGGTGCACACATACATAACTATGAAATTACATTATAATAAAACACATATAATACATAAATACATACACAACAAAATAATATCAAGAGAGATGAGATAAGAAGTGCTCTTTTAATTTAAATGACAAAGGAAAGCATATCTGGTGTAATGGCTATAAAGTCGCTGTATGTGGAACAGAAGATATTGGTTTGCTATAATCCCTCACGAACAGTACGTACAGGCAAAAGATCATGTAGGGCTCCACAGACTTTTCAGAGGGACATCATCATAGAGTTGCAACAATTGAATTTGTGGGAAGAACTAGAATTTAATGTTTGGTACACTTTTAATAAACATTTGATCATTCAAAAGGTAGGGCCGAAACCCTCTTTGAGGACGTATGTATATGAGCTGACAACCACAATATTAACTAATAATAATAAAGCAGAAAATGAAAATTTTTGCCGATCTTATCTCAGGCTATAGTTTGTAACATTCACCGACAGATGGAGCTGTAATGCAAGTAAAAAGCAGTGACAACATTTACATTAAAAAAGTAGGTAAACTCGGCAAGGAGTCTGCTTTCATAGACCTATGTTACAGTACTTTTTCCTTCAGTCAACTTTCACGACTTGCACTGAAAAACATAAGATACCTATAGAACTGTTTATTCTCCTCTCTTATGAGTTAAGTTTATGCCTTGTATCAAACGTAAAAGAACAGTAAATTCGATCGCCTCGCGTCGTCGGACATCCTCGGGCTTTTTATTGAAGCGAGATTGAGAGCGGTTGTATTATGCAATCTTATTTACCGACTTAATTTTAACTCAACGGCATTATGTATGATAAATATTTTTTTGTCTCACAATTTTTTCACATTTTGTTTTTGTTTTTAACGTACCTAATAACATTCTACCGAAGCGCTCCTTAAAATTGTAATATGTTGTTGTTTGTTGTGCTCGTGTTCGTGTTTTGTTTTTTTATTTAATTGAAAACTTATTAACTGTCCAGATTTGCATAGCATCATCCATCATTCAATTCATATGGCAGAGCTTGCTGAATGATTAGGTGGGGCAAAGAACATTGAGCCGCCAGAGTAAGATGGAGCAGTCCTTCTATTTTACCAGGGAAACAGCGCTAAATAGGGTAGGCATTGAATACATAGGATGATTGCATGAGGCAGGGTTTGTTTGGGGGCTCCGCAATCACACTGTTGTGTAGTGAATCCCTGGATCTGAAAACCAATCAAATGCACATCGAGTGGATATTGGAGTGCTTTACTCTTGGACAAATTACTTTACCACTCGGGAAAGCTAAAATATGTAACGGTGATTGAACCAATCATCAATACGGTTCGAAATGATTTCCAATTTCAGGAAATACGGTGTGTATTGCCAAGAAATTCAAAGGATGTCTGTGAAGTCGAACGAACTGGGTCAGTGTGGTCGCCTTGGTGGGGATGTATATGAGCTGTTGATGAAGAGTGATTTTGACCAATCCACAGTTGGTCAGTGAGCTTCCTAATTCTGGACAGGCTCAAGCCGAGCGAGTTCGTGAATACGTAATTCGATATTAATTCATCTTATATCTACATTATCTACAAGTTTATTTTGATCAGGCATGTCCTTTTTCTTCGTCGTCGTCGTGTGGGTTATAAGCCTGGTAGCATATTGTGCTTCTTATGTATGACATGAGTCATATGGTATCTCCATAGTAAAGTCACCTTACAACCCATACGATGAAGAAGAAAATTTGATAAAAAAAAATACACCAGGATAGGAGAAAAACAGTAATTAAAAATGTACGTAATGTTTACTATGAAAACTTTTTACATCGTATAAGCCGAGTTCCCATAGGATATAAGGATATAATAACACATACTTGGCATTATAGGGCGTTGCCAGTCCCGACGGTGCAGAAACATGAAGATGGTTTTAACTAAACAACCACAGGTTTATAAATAAAATTATCTACCCGACGGCATTTTAATTACAACGCTTAAACGATATCCGTTCTTATTTAAACATACATAAATATTTATAATAACGTCTATATTATCTACAGAGAAGATTTTCAAGTAGATCTCAAGTACGAGTAAAATAATGAAACCTTTATATTATAAACACTTTTAGGTTTTCGCTGTTGTTAATATGAATAACACACATATCTACCGGATTATTACATACATACTTAACATTTTGGGTTAATATATTATGTTGAATATTAACCCAAAATGTTTCCAAGCGTGATTATAAAGTTTCAAGGGAGCTCGCTAAAGCTTTGTTGACCTATTCGATAGGAGTATGATGCATGTATGTTCAATACACCTAGGACCCCACCGAGGGGCTCGAGCCTACCCTGAATTAGGGCCTTAGTCGACCACGCTGGCCCAGTGCGGGTTGGTCGACTTCACACACAACCTTTGAATTTCTTCGCAGGAGTGTGCAGGTTTCATCACGATGTTTTCCTTCACCGTAAGAGCGTCGAATAAACGTACATGAATTCGAAATTCGAAAACACATTGGTACGTGGGGTCGAACCCGCGTCTCCCGGACGGGATGCAGCGGCCCTAGCCACTAGACCATCGACGCTAAATATGTTCATGTTTCAGATGAAATCATGTACCTCCTCATTGCTACGCTAAGTCGGGTAACAAGAGAGTCGCTTGCCGTCGCAGGCTCACGCGTAATCTGTGAACTCTTAATATGTCCACTGAGGGATATTCCACGCATCCTCGAGCTAGGGACGGGAAATGTGAACTGAGTTGAATCATTTCTGAGCCAGTCATTTTAAAAGGAAAGGTGACTGACATAGTTAGAAGTGATAACCTTTGAAGAGGCTACCTCTTGCACCTAAGCTGTGCACTTTTATGTTGATAAAATATTACAATATTATTTGTTATCTAGAGAATCTCGGATTGCATCATTATAATATGTATGAGAAAAGACGCTTTGTTCGTATTAAAAATCAAATTAAATATAATATATTTATTTCGGTACGAATTAAAAGTTAAATTAATCGCAGTCATGAATTTTAATTAAGAATGTTTTAAATTTTGCATGAATTATCACATCTCTTTACTATCGCGAGTAATTATAACTCGCTGCGGCCCTGACGTCGTATTATCCACATGATGCTAGTACAGGGAGGCATTTGGCTTTCTTCTAACTTCCGTTACCGGGTTCAAGAGGCTAGTTTAATACATACTAACGCCTTTCTCTAAAGCCAATGTTAAAAAAATAAAAAAATGTTTGTCACCTACTTACACTAATTGTACAAACTTTTATTATAATCTTTTTAACACCGTGTCTCTCGCGGGGAAGTACAACATTGTAATAATGAAATTAACTCCATATAGATTAAAACGGACGCGGACGTAGGCCTCCCCAAGCACGCCAAAGCGCACGATCACCCGCTTCCACCAGTAGTGGTCCAGCAGTGGACTGCAATAGGCTGATTGATTGATTTGATTGAGATTAAAATGGATGGATTGCTTGCTATTGCTTGAATCACTGAGTGATCCAACTAAACTATTATTAAAAACCTCTTTGCATCTAAAAATTGTCATCAGATGCAATCAGTTAATGGCTAATTGGATTAAGTTCAGTGACTTCAAAAGACTTATTGCTGTTTGACAATGAAACACATACTTTATGTCATAATTTGCAGAGTTCCTATTGGCTACAACTGAGTGCGACATAATTTTTTCATTTATTCCCAGCCTTCTCGTTAATCTGTGGCTAAAGGGAAGAAATCTAAAACTAAGCAGGTGCAGTGACGGGAGCACAGCTAAGTAGAGTGTTTTTTTCTTTGTAGGGTTTCGTACCATAAAATGAAAATAAGAACCTAGGATCACTTCACTTCGTTGTCCATCCGTCTCTGTTCTAAGGTAAGTAGCTTTTAGCGAGGGACTCGCACTAGGCCGGTTTTTTTAATAATGATGGCGCTAGTGTGCAGTTTATGAGTCTCTTAACCAACTTTTCCTAGAGGAATGTTTCGTTTTTAATGCGCAATGTTTCGTCATTGGGGATTTATGTTTTTGGGGCAATGGCACGTTTGGGGCGCACTTTTTGCTTTTAGCCCAGTAAGGGGATTTTAGTGTGGAGCTAAAAGTGCACTTTACTTGCTTATTTGCGTTTTAATAGGACGTTGACCTAAAAGGCACATGGTATTAAATTTGGTTAATGTTTATACGTTCTTAGCAATACGGCACAGTGACATGGATTTGTTCGCATATGTTTTTTTTATTACGTGTTAGTAGAGAGCGCCGCCGCCGGTGGTCTAGCGGCTAGGGCCGCTGCCTCCCGTACGGAAAACGCGGGTTCGATCGCCACCACGTACCAATGTGTTTTCGAATTTTGAATTCATATGTACGTTTATTATAAAGCAGAAAAAACGCCGTGTTAAAAAAACAAGTGTTAAGTTACTTTTGTACCACGATTTCTGATAAGTAATTACATAAAGAAGTTTTATACAAATTGACTAAGTGAGTTTTGAAATTTTAATAACTTGTTGAACGAAAACGGTTTAGTTTCACGAGCTAAGCAACCACTCAAGAGGTTTGACGTACCTCGACTCATCATCAACAGCTCATATACGTCCCCACCGAGGGGCTCGAGCCTACCCTGAATTAGGGCGATTAGGCCTCAGTCGACCACGCTGGCCCAGTGCGGGTTTGTCGACTTTACCTGACAATGCGGGTTTGAATTCTTCGCAGGAGTGTGCAGGTTTCATCACGATGTTTCGAGCGTCGAATAAACAAACATGAATTCTAAATTCGAAAACACATTGGTACGTGGTGTCTCCCGGATCGGAGGTAGCGGCCTGCCACTAGACCACTGACTTGAGCTACACATAGCATAAAGTATGATGTACAAGTAAGTATCTAAATCGGAAACCAAAAATCCTAGTCAAACTTTTTGACTATTCCCTTTTCACTTCAAGAGGAATTCCTTAACGCATCAAACATGCATAAGAACATGTAAAATCCGGTGCATCTAAAGTAAAGATATTCAAATTACAGGGAGATATGCTAACGGGGCGTGGACATGACGCAAAGGCATTTCTATCCTACACAAAGAACACGTTATATTCCTAAAGGAATGAGCGGAGATTGGCTTAAGGATTGGAAAAATTGTTTGATTAGAATGTACGCTCCTACATGAAAATATGCTGATTTCTGCATTTTTAATGCATAATGTTGTAGTGCACCACAACGGCCTCTATATTTATTTAATAATCTAATATGCGCATACTATATAGGTACATTAAATCACGTATCTTCACATAAGATTACAACTTTTATCAAAACTATATCGCATGTATAAATCATTACGGCAACGTACAGCATTCACTACAATCTAAATATAAAACTACAACATTGACGCAGAACAAAAACCAACACGCGCAGCCTATCTCCCTGGTTTCTATATCTACAATGTGGATCGAGGATCCAAGTGGTACGGACCTGGTCATGCAAGTTTTATGCAGAACTAGAAGTTTGGAGTTGCATCCAAAGGAATACCAGATGAGAACACTCTTGAGGCGCGAGAGCAGAATACCAATGAAGCGTTCCTTATAGAGGTACTGTTTAGGGACATGAATCTAAGAGTTTCCGACTATCTCTAAAGACGTCTTTGAATCTTAAACGGTTTATTTTTCATACCAATTTGTTGGAAAAAAAATCTACCATTCGTTAAAACCTTTGTTAAAACGTTAAACAATTAATAAAGTATTATGTTCTCATTACGGAGATTTGAAATTCAAAGCCTGGTGAAGAGAAGACACTGCCTAGTAAGACTACCCTAATCAATGATGTTATTAAAAGGCGAGGTAGATATCAATTCAATTCAATTCTTGGGTGAATGGCGTTTCCGTGGTGATTTCGCCAATGTCAAGTTTTATTGATGACTCTGCTTGGATATAGGCTTCGTGAGAGAACAAGATTTAAAAAATCAAAATATATATATATATATATATGAAGAAATTTTAGCTATGGCAACCGGTCTGCTGCAACACCTAGAACAAAAGACAAACACAATATAAGTTAAAAGGTTAGTATAGTGAGTAATAGTAAGGACAAACAAAATTGAATATGTTACAATCTGATGTTATTTTTGTAAATATAATCACACAGAATATGAACAAAAGGACTATTAACATGTGATACAAGACTTTTAAAATTAATAGGGCGAGGGATGTCAGAAGGAAGGAGGTCATAAGGGAGGAAGAGAATTTGGGACAGTTAAAAAATATATGGTCCAAGGATCCTTCGTCCAGCCCACACTCACAAATAGGTAGATATCGCACTAGCGCGCAGAAACTGAGGTGTCAAATGAAGACAATATTGTCGTAATTTGATTAAACAAAAAACAAAAAACAGTCGCGTAGTAGCAGCAAAATGCCTGCCTGCCTATATTATAAAGGAAACAAACTTGAATATCGAACAATATGATATATTTAAGTATATTTCACTACTGTATCTTTAATGTTCATAAGATTTAATGTGTATATATTAGCATATTTATTTGTTTTATACCCAACTTTCCATGATATTAATTCGGTTTCTTTTTTCGTGTATATAGTTTCCCTAGCTTAAAAAAATAATAATAACTTGACACTGGCACAAAGTTCAACTAGTGCCATAAAAAAAATACCTATACGTCATATTTACTAAAATATCATTGGCCCTAATGGCTGAATCACCAGATTTTCTATAAAGCAAAATGATTCCGTGAATTCCTTTGGAAGCACGTTAAGGACTGTAACGGGCCGTTGATGTTGATGTTGATACAAACAAACCCACCCACATACAGTGCAAGCTAATAAAAAGCTTGTAACTTGTAAAAAAGAAAGACAATTTACCTAAAAAAAATACGAAAATATGCTAGCTTTAACTACTTATGAAGACGTGTATCACAAAATGGCCGAACAATCGGGACTATTCCAATATTCATCAATATGAACTGCTCATATACGTCACCACAGAAGAGTTCGAGCCTAGGGTAGAGTAGGATTTAGTCAATCAGGCCTTAGTCGACCACGCTGGCCCAGTGCGGGTTGGTCGACTTCACATGAATTTCTTTGCAGGAGTGTGTAGGTATCCTCACGATGTTGAAGGAAATTTCCTTCTCAGTACGGGTAAGAGCGTCAAATAAACGTACAGTGAACAGCTCATCAAGCTATACGTCGGGGTATCTTGCGCGTTGGTAATACGGCCTAGTTTGCAACAAAAATGTATAGCTTGATTAGCTGTCTACTACATATGAATTCGAAATTCGAAAACACATTGGTACGAGGTCGGGATCGAACGCCGCAATATTCCAATATTACGTCGGGTGATTCAGTCAGCACGGTTCAGTTCCAGTGAATTTTCAAGATCGCAAATTGTTGACCTGACGTTTCCTCAGTGAGGAGAGTGCCTCTTGTCTCCTGTTTGCGTAATTACAGGGCGAGGTCTTAGTGGGAAGCGAAGCGGATAAATTACTCCATTAAGTCATTTTCCACACAATGTTATAGGGTGAATTTATATTGGAAGAACAGTGACTCACAGTTTATCTGATCAGATGCATCTTGAATTTAGTCTATTAGTGAAAAAAGTTTGAACGAAGGATAGTTTGGTGCCGCAGGGAACAACAGTGTTTTGCATAATTTATTTTGCTGCTAATATGCCTCCCCCATAGGTTTCTATCGCGAACGGTCCTGCGCTACTTGCATCCACCAGCGCCCAGCAACCTTCACCAAGTCATATGTCCACCTTTTGGGAGGCCAAAACTACACCTTCAGGCCCGTGTGGTCGCCTTTCGAGTACCTTATTCTCCAGCGGTTATCGGTACGTCGAGCTATATGGCTTGCTCAAATGGCAATCCATTTCAACTTGCTTATCCTGAGAGCTATATTAATGACGTTGGTCTTTCTACGTATCCCCGCATCAAGAGGGGCTCGAGCCTATTCTGAATTAGGGCGATTAGGCCTTAGTCGACCACGCTGACCCAGTGCGGGTTGGTCGACTTCACACACAACCTTTGAATTTCTTCGCAGGAGTGTGCAGGTTTCATCACGATGTTTTCCTTCACCGTAAGAGCGTCGACGTACTTATAAATTCGAAATTTGAAAACACATTGATACGTGGTGGGGATCAAACCCGCGTCTCCCGGAGCAGCAGCCCTAGCCAATAGACCACCGACGCCCTCACGACGTATCCCCTCATTTCTGATTAAAACAGGTTATTGAATTAAAATTAATATTCAGGCTCGCCTCTACCGCTTCGCCTCTACCGCTTCGCCCGCAGTCGCTTCCCACGACGAGTGGCCGCACTCACGCTTCGTTACGCGCCGTGAGAGACGGCTCAAAGGGAACGAGCGAATCTACACATTTCTATCTTTTTCTACTTCACTTTTTAGGGTTCTGCCGCCTGCATTGAAGAGTTGAGTAAATGGTTCGCGAATTGTTTATCGTTTTATCTGATAAAAAGTGATAAGGTCGAAGGTGGGACAGGCTTTTCCCACGGCGGCGGCGGCAAACGGCGTCTAAAGATTGGTTTATATTTTTTGACGTTAAGTTTTCCGGATCCAAAAGCGGGCTCCACATTCTCGACAATCTCGAGATTGTGGAGGCCCTATTCGGCAAGTCTCGCCTATGTTCGTGCAGTCTCCGTTCCGTGTCGGTATTTCGTGCCCGAATCAAAGGGCTCTCGTGTAGTTTTGCCGAAACACAAAACACTCCCATCACATTCCCGTCGCTATTAAAATTATGTACATTTTAACTTGTTCTGTCGCGATGTATTTCTGTCATCCGTCATCTTCGTCTATTCCAACGTCTCTTAATAACTTTTTTTCTCGAATAAACATATAATTGTAATAACATAATGCTGCAGCAACAGATGTTTCCACGTCTATCATGTTCGAGTACTGAGCTGAGCACACAAATGCGCGAGCAAGAATGTGGAAAGCTGCAGCTCTCGTCTAGTCCTAGTTTTTGGCGAGACCCGAGACTAAACGTCTCGTCGAGAATGTGGAGCCCGCTAAACAAGCTATGACATGACGAATTGTCGACAAACCTGCACTGGGCTAACATGGTCGACTAAGGCCTGTTTGCTCTAATTTTAGGTAAGCTCGAGCCTTCGGTGGGGTCGTATTTTGCCGAAATTACAAATGCCAGGAGAGTTTTGCTGTTTTTTTTATTTTAAATCGGTTAAGATTCCGAAAATAAATCAAACGATTTAGTTAATTGCCTATACTAACTAAAATACAAAGACGTATTTTATTAAATTAAAATTTCAGAGTCGATTAATGTCTAGTACTTAATTGATTTTTCGTCTGATTCATAATATCTATTTTGTAATTATTATTTTTTGCCTATCTGACCTAAATACTTTCTAATTTATATACCAAAGTGGAAACGTAGCGGGCGCGGACATGTTACACGAATTTGGATTTTAAACGCATAAAGCAAGGCAGGCTAGGCTCGAGCCCCTCAGTGGGTACGTATATGAGCTGTTGATGATGATGATGATGATGATGAAGCAAGGCAACAGAGCATAATTTTTATTATTTTACAGATCACGCCTGTTCTACGATTCCGTTAGTCGTTTTTGCGTCTCTTTAAAATATTTCATAGAATAACTTCTTGCCGGCCTGTAAGAAAACTGACATTTCTAATGGAATTGAAAATGAGTTATTGCCGCGTCTGGGGAATCCGTATCTTTTTGTTGTTTGAGCCACAGGACCTTTGGCACGTATAACTTTATCTTACTTACCCAGTTTTTGCCGGCTCTCCCCAACGACGGATTTTACGGCCTCCTCGTATTTGTCAGCGGCTTTATGTTTACGTATTTTTTTTTTATCGCGGCTGCCCCTTAAAGAAATACATTTCATTTTATTGTTACTGACGGCCTTTTGTATTTATTCTTTTTCACTAATCAGCGCTTTAGTGAAATATATTTCGAGCGCTACAGCAGTTTCGCTTTATGTTTTATCTGTTGTGCTCGAATATTTCAAATTGAAGTTTTTTTTTTTTTACTTTGTGTTTTCGTTCGGCAAATCTATTTTAATGTCATCGGTTTATACGAATACCGCATCGAGGTTGATTCAGTTTTAATCGATTTGAGTGCGAACTAACATAATTCAAATGCATTTTTGAAAAGGACTTTAAAAACTTGAATATAATTTATATGTCGTGGCCATATCGTAGAATTGCCCACATCATGAAATTTTCGATCATTTCATGAAATGCGAATTTTCACTGTCCATTGGCCACATCATGATGTGCCTTGGCCAGATCAATGATAAGGAATAGTTTTTCGATATTTTCAACTAAAAACGCAGCTACTTCATGAAATGATCAAGATTATTTGATCATATCGTAAAATTATTACATTAATTGCCGATAGAGGCGCTATAAACGCCTTGTTTATGTACCAACATGGCGGCTGCGTTATTTCCCGCAGTGAAAAAGTAAATAGTTCGTTATTAAAACGAGGAAGAAAAAAGAGTTTATGTTAAAAAAGTACTGAAAATGTCTGTCGGACTTAGAGAACTATAAATACCAAACATAATTTAGATTCTTATTAAATATTTCATGGACGCCCTATTTTCATGATGTGGCCAATCCTGGATAACAAAATCGTGAAATGTTCACGATTTAATGATCTGGTCAAATTTAGCTGGCCACATCATGAAATGCGACCATTTCATGAAATTATCGAAAATTTCATGATGTGGGCAATTCTACGATATGGCCACGACATAAATATACATGAAAATTTGGTCATAAGGGCAAATGTCATGATAATTCGGTCTTTCGAAATTAAAAAATAGCATTTTTTTACCGTACGATAAAAGTATGATGTATGTATGGGCGTGTGTATTCTATTCAATTTCATTAACTTACTAACTCGGTGTCTGAACCAAACCTAACATTCTTCACTCGGAACCTACTCAATCGTAATCAGCAGCCATTTCTACTTAACCTCATTTTACGTGGCCTTATTATTTATTCATCATCATCAACAGCTCATATACTTCCCCACCGAGGGGCTCGAGCCTACCCTAGGGCCCCTAGGCCTACCTTAGGGTTTCTAGCCTACCTTAGGGCGACTAGGCCTTAGTCGACCACGCTGGCCCAGTGCGGGTTGGTCAACTTCACACTCAACCTTTGAATTTCTTCGCAGGAGTGTGCAGGTTTCATCACGATGTTTTCCTTCATCGTAAGAGCGTCGAATAAATGTACATATGAATTCGAAATTCGAAAACACATTGGTACGTGGTGGGGATCGAACCCGCGATTCCCGGACGGGAGGCCCTAGCCACTAGACCACCGACGCTCTTTTCAGTGGCCTTATTAATTATTATTATAATTATAACACAAAAGAGGTAATTTTTTTGAGTACTTCACTAAATTACCCAAACGACTCTTTCTAGAACAATAAAATTGCGCTAGATATTATTTTGGGAAGGACATTACAGTGGACAGTTTGTATCGTGTAATCGGGCCCTGGTTCCGTATATTATCCTCGAGGGCCATAAACCGGCGGAGACGAAAGAAATTGGATAATTATTATACTGGAGTTAGGATTGCGTAGCCAAAAAATAAAACCCAGCCGATCTTATCTATCACTTCCTCAACAGCACATATACGTCCCCACCGAGGGGCTCGAGCCTACCCTGAATTAGAGCGATTAGGCCTTAGTCGACCACGCTGGCCCAGTGCGGGTTGGTCGACTTCACACACAACCTTTGATTTTCTTCGCAGAAGTGTGCAGGTTTCATCACGATGTTTTCCTTCACCGTAAGAGCGTCGAATAAACGTACATATTATGAAATTTGAAATTCGAAAACACATTGGTACGTGGTGGGGATCGAACCCGCGTCTCCCAGATGGGAGGCAGCGGCCCTAGCCACTAGACCACCGACGCTCACTTAAGCAATCTATTTTAATCTGAGATTTCCACAAATATTTACCATCCAATTTATCACTTTTGTTTGTAATTAATAACTTTAATGTATTCAATGATAAACTTAATTAACAAAGTGTTATCATGACAAAGTTAGACAAGTTTTGTAAGAAAATGTAAATATTTCCCAACAATAATAACGCTTTTCTGAACACAAATCAGAATGCAAAAAATTGCTATCATTGTAAGATTATTGATTGAATGAATGAATGAATGAATGAATGAAATATACAAAAAATAAAATAAAATAAAATTGTATGCCTATCTCTCTTTTTTAAAGACCGAATATCATGGCATGAAGAATTCAAAAGTTTAATCCTGTGCTCACAACTTCTTAATTACAATATTTTTGAACATCACTTATCCTATAAGACTCTTCCAAGATCAATGTCTTAAGAGGCTATCAATTTATACGAAAATAATAGAACAAGCATTTGACCGCCTAATATTGCTTGTTTACTGTATATAAACGTTACTAGACTATTTTTGTGATCTTCGCGGAATTTATTATATTGCATGATAACCATAGATAACTGGGAGAAAGGGATGGGGTACTGCTAGCTACCCTATCCCGACTCTGCCTAGTTGGTAGAACGTCTGCCAGTGACACTCCGGGTCGGGAGTTCGATTACAATACAATACCAATTTTTTTTTTGACGCCAAGTATTCACAAATTATAGAAACAATAAAAAACAAAACTTGACTCGTATTATTCCGTTTACATCGAGTTTTGGTAACGTTGAGTCCGGTGACATCGAATTAGGTTCCAGTCTGTAGGCTGCGTTTTGCTCAGGTAGCAATCTCTTTCAGGTACCTTTGTCGAAAAAATCCACGAAAAAGAGATAGAGTGAAGCGGGCTGGTGGCTGATTTTCTATTATAAATTATATACGAATAGCAGTAGGTACCAGTGGCGAAGGGTGAAATTTTGACAAAGGTAAGCCGGAAGGGCGCTACCTACCTAAGAATGACATGACTATTGTTTTGTTTTTTAAAAAGGAATTCATCGTTTGTCACTTGAAAGCCCAGAAAAGACTAAATTTTAGGAGGACGAACTCTGCTCTAGATGTGAATCAAGAACAGAATCGTATTTGCATTAATACCTACTTTAACGTTTCAATATAATTGCCGCGATTGTTCGATTTTGGTCTTTCATCGTGACCACGAAATGGTAATTCTTGCTTTCCCAACATAATGACTGTATCAATGAAACGTTAAACACTTTTAGGTTTTCGCGGTAGATATGTGTGTTAGTTATCAATAGAACGTTTAATCAACTCAAGACTACGATCCACATTGTGAATCTAAAAAGTATTTGAAAAAATTTATTCGATTCTGCTATCCCGAATTAGTGGAGTAACAGGCAGCTGCGGATGTGTTTTTTTTTTTTTGCTGAGGTTATTAAATTACTAATATCAGTAAAACCCGTGATACTCCAAACTGAGTTCGAATCAGAGAATAATAAACAAGGAAAGAAAAATATTTTATTTAATTTGCAACTGCCCGTCATCCACGTATATTATCGTACAAAGATGTGTGAAAATGTTTAAAAAATCCATCTCGTTGGAAGAGCGCGGCTGAATGACATTGAAGTTTAAGCAAGTACTTAGTTGAACAGCAATCATATTAATTAATGTCATAATAGCATTCGGAACTCACAACACTCACTCAACAACTTACCGTATTGAACAGATCGTGAAAACACAGTAAAAATTACAATAAAAACAACAATTTCACTGTTTACAAACAAGCACACACCAATATAATGGCGGACACGTACTAATTGAATGTATTTTATCACCACTACTTCCCCGTGCAAATCCTATTTTAACCAATCACACCTAGGAACAAGGAAAGGCAATCACACACATTACTATTAATCTTGCAAATAGAAAATGACTGACTAACGGTATATTTTCATTATGCAATTGTAATTTTAGATTTTGCTGTATTACCATCACCTTTCTCGCGTATGCGATAACGCATTCGGTTTTCGTCGGCCTCGGAAACGTCGGTCGGAGCTTTAGAAAGAGAAAAAAGGTTAGGCTGACAATTTTCGGGTTACCCAGCGGCCATTACTGGCAGCATTTAAACCTAATCACGCGCGAACGACCGATTGCCGAACGGGCGAGCGCACGATACATTGCCGTGTTTACAGAGCGTCGTCCGCCTCGACTTGTATTAAAAATTACAATGTATCTCACTCTTGCGTGTTTTCATTAAAGTAAATTACTAGTTCTGGCATTAGGCTGTTGGAACGATTTCTGAAAGGAAAGCCGATGGGAATCGGCATGTATGGACCCTTCGCCACTGGTACCTACTTAAAATACTTAAAGCGTTCATCAACATCAACAGCTCATATACGTCCCCACCGAGGGGCTCGAGCATACCCTAAATTAGAGCGATTAGGCCTTAGTCGACCACGCTAGCCCAGTGCGGGTTGGTCGACTTCACATACAACCTTTTATTTTCTCCGCAGGAGTGTGCCGGTTTCATCACGATGTTTTTCTTCACCGTAAGGTGGACTAATGCTAATCACCCTAATTCAGGGTAGTCTCGGGCCCCGTAGTGGGGACGTTTATGAGCTGTTTGTGATGGATATGGTTTAAAACTATGTTTTAGAGAGACGAAGAGCTAGTGAAGTAAATAAGAATCATAACGTGGGCCACGCCCATTTGATTCGCCTTTTATTCTCCGTGATTCTAGTTGAATACTACAAACAGATTTTTATATGTTATATGAAAGTGTTGTATTTTTTTGTGCATTAAATTTTTTTCGCCTTGTAGGATTATTGTTAAAAGCGAAAAATAAAAAATATGGTTGCCCGAACCCAATGACGTAACAGACGTAATCTGTAAGAAAAATCGAAGTTGAAGTTGTGCCTCTATGTTGCTTTTGCTGTAGTACTTGCTACGGTGCGGCGTAGCAGTCTGCTACGGTTTTGCTACAGTTCTTATGCTATGAGTGCTATGAAGTGAGAAATGAAAAATAACTGTTATACGAGTACTCGTAGTGTTAAATTGACTCGTGTAGTAAATTGTAGTAAGAAATATTGCTTTCTCAGTGAGTCTAGTTAACTTACTTGAGCACACAGCCAGCGGCTTTAATGTTTTCGTACTTAGAGATTTATAATATTACTTATTATTGAGTTTATTTAGTCCATGGGGAATTTCAGTCTGAAATTGATTGAGCATCAAGGTGAAAAGGTAAATTCTTAGAATCTTCTTTATAAAAGTTTTTGACAAAGCAATTTTTCCATCAAAATGTATTTATTTAAAAATACTCTTTTTTAATCTAATACTTTAAACGAGCAATTTTTGTATGTATGTATATATTAGGTCCTTACATATGAAATTGGCGTTTTGTATGGGAGGAACAAAAAGTCGAAAATTTTTTATATAGTATATTTATTTAATCAAAGTATGAGCCATTGTAATCTATGCACTTTTGCCATCTCATAGGTAGTTCATTGATCCCTTTACTAAAAAAACCATTCGGACGGGAATCAATAAAATCTTTGAAGGCGATTTGGACTGCCCCATCTGAGTTGAATTTTTTCCCTTGCAAGAAGTTATCCAAATTTCGAAAAAAATGGTAATCTGTTGGAGCAAGGTCCGGGGAGTACGGTGGATGCCTTAGACATTCCAATTGAAGCTCTTCTAATTTGCTAGCCGTCTGTTGTGCAGTGTGTGGTCTAGCGTTGTCGTGAAGCAGCAGTGGCGTAGAGCGATTGACCAGCCTCGGTTGTTTACCAGCTAGCTTTTCCATCATGGTTTGCAATTGCTGACAATAGTCATCTGCCGTAATCGTCTGGCCAGATTTGAGAAAACTGTAATGAACGACACCGGCGCTAGTCCACCAAACGCTTACAAGTAACTTTTTATTGGTCAATTTTCGCTCGGAGCAGGCTTTGGCTGGCTTGCCAGGGTCCAGCCATTGCGATGAGCGCTTCCGATTATCGTAGAGAATCCACTTTTCATCACAGGTAATGATTCGATTTAAAATCCCTTCGTTATTGTGCCGGTCAAGTAATGTAACGCAGCAGTTGACGCGCGTTTGCCGGTTTGCTTCACTCAATTCGTGAGGAACCCACCTTTCAAGTTTTTTAATCTTCCCAATTTGCTTCAAGTGGATTAAAACAGTTTTATCACTAACACCGAAGCCTGCAGCTAACTCGGACGTGGTTTGCGATGGATCCGCTTCCACAATAGCCTTCAATGCTTCATTATCAACTTGGGTCTCCGGCCGTCCACGGGGCTTGTTTTGCAGGTCGAAATTTTCAGAACGAAAACGTTGGAACCAAAAACGCACTGTGTTTTCTTTTGCGACACAACCGCCATACACATCATTAACCCTTCGAGCCGTTTCCGCAGCACTGGTGCCACGGTGGAACTCGTACTCGTAAATAACGCGATATTTCAAATTTTCCATTTTGTAAATCGAGCGATGCAAACAGAAAAAAGATAAGTAAAAAAACAAATGAATGACGGTTTACGAAACACAACTACATGTGGAAATAGCTGTATAAATTTGAATTTCGAATTCCTAACCAAATAGGAGAAATTTGTGATCAAAGTGGCCAGTACGACAAAACGCCAATTTCATATGTAAGGACCTAATATTTATATATACAACAAACATCTCGGAAACGTCTGCAACGATTTCGATGAAATTTTGTATTTAGGGAGTTTGGGGGCGATAGATCGATTTATCTAGGTTTTATTTTTTAGCAAAAAGGGTATTTCCCGTGTTTTCAGACTTAAATAAATTGCTACGCTATATCATTAAAATAGAAAGATAATTTCGTCACCGTAATAACGCTACGAATGCTACAATAGCTCAATTGGGAAACCGCTAATCCGAAAAGTCTATTTTGGGCTTTTAATCTTTAGTTCGAGTCTGGATATATCTATATATTTTTTATTTTTTTCATGTTTATTTAGTTTTTTATATACGAAAATGACAAATTTCTTACATTTTGTTCGTAGTCCGAAAATTTTCCAACAGATGGCACGAGCAAAGCTTGGTTGCCTTGCATTATCATGATTGCTAGTGAAGCGTCTCCAACATAGCCATCATGATACGCGAATCCTTGCTGTGATCGAAGTACGCCAAGATGACCAGCGACAGCAAACGACCGCCAAAGACAGTGCGACATGTCTCGTTTGTATTAAAATTTATGGAGCTATTTCGAAGAGCCAGGGACAACTTACGACATACAAAGATGATGATTCATCAGAATTGATATATTGCCAAAATGTAACCGAATGTGAACCTTTTTATCTGAGAAACATAGCAATACATTTGATTGTTCCAAGCATTAAGACGCTGAATCTTAAGAAATTAACCGAAAGAAAAAGTCTGGGTTGCCCCAATTCTGGTTACAATGCACTAAAACAGTTATGAGCACACAAAACAGAGCGTCCTTCGTAATAGAGCCGTAAAGAGTAGCTATCTGATGACCATGCGTCACTCGGATAGGGCTTAGGGATGCGCGCACGCCGGTTATATTATACCAAGTCACAGAAACATACGTACATACATTTGACATACGGAGCCGAGACATAGAACATGACGGTGAAGCTGGCCCACCGGCTAAATGTTACTCAGCGAGCTATGGAAAAATCTATGCGTAGTATTTCTCTACGGGACGAAACGAAATCATCCGGCAGAGGCCCAAGGTAGTTGATATCGTCCAGAAGTGTACCAAGCTGAAGTGGCAGTGGGCTGGCCACGTCTGTCGCAGAACCGATAAGCGTTGGAGCAGAAGGGTTCTCGAATGGAGACCACGTCTCGGGAAACGTAGTGTGGGACGCCCCCCTGCCAGGTGGACTGATGACCTGAGGAAGGTCGTTGGTGGTGGCTGGATGAGGAAAGCGAGTGATCGTGCGCTTTGGCGTGCCCTTGGGGAGGCCTATGTGCTGATTGATTGAAGTCACACAAATAATACAGTACTACCTTAAAGAATGGCCACTCCCGCCAATCCACAATTCCTTACTCCGCCCCGTAGAATTGAGAAAATCGATTCAAAATGGCCGCCACCGCTACAGGCGCTGTCAGTCGTACAGCGTACCTAGCGCGCAGCGATGATACCTATGTAGCATCGCGCACATTTCACTAGTAAATCGAGTAGTAGGCTTTTAAATTGCACAGGTTGTAAGTATGGAGTGGCCAAGGTGTGACCAAGTTTTTAAAAAAAAAAAGTAGCTGTAAAGTAAGCAACCGTAAGTATGGCTAGTGGTTATGAAAAGTGGGCACGAAAAAAGAACGCAGGACGTAGGGGGATGTGTTTAATTAAATAGGAAAATAGTACTTATACTTACCTATACTTTTTTAAACAGTTTACAAAACACATCACATTATACTAATATAATATTAATCACACTTTATAAATGTGAAAACATGTTTGAATGTTAGGATGTTTGGATGTTTGTTCCGTTTTCACTCAGTACTCAACGGACTGGGATGAAATTGGGAAAGTGAGATAGTTTGTAACCTAGATTAACACAAAGAATACTTTATACGGGAAAAGTTTGCGTCGGAATGACGGGTGTATAGTTACGAAATAGAAAGAGATAATACTGACAAAATGTATACTAAATGTAAACGAACAATTTCAAATTGAGCAGCCATTCTGACGTCAGCATGGCGGGTGTATAGATTAAGAAATCTACGTACTAAACTTGGTAATTCATATATCAGATAAATGTACGAGATTTGTACGTATCGATATAATATATAGGTATAATAGACATTGATCAAAAAGTAATTACTGCTCTGACAGTTTACTTTTAATTTCATTTATCGAGATGAAAGTTAAACTAAGTTTTTTTCGTATATTACTTTCATGTATAAACACAATACTAAGTACAACCCTATCGGCGTTGGATAGTAAAGCTAACACGATTATAATTCACCCGTGTTATGTTATGTTCCCAGCAACGTTGGGGCTTATTTTTTGTTTAGGGTTCCTCAGTTAGCTTAATTCAATTATACGAGGGCCTTTTGTCCAGTTAAATAAGTCCAGGGTCTCATATTTTGCCACTTTTGTGCTTTATAATAATATTTTTGCTATGGTAATCATTTAATTTAATACGACGTTTTTAGTCGTGGTAGAGTTTTACGTGTTCTAAAAACATTCAAAATCTATGTAAGACAAGAATGGCGTAATCAACTTGAATAAATAATACCTCACAACTAAGTGCGCATAATCTTGTAAACTCATAATAATTATATTTTAATAATCACTATTTTAATAATCATTTTTTTATCATAATAATTACAGTTTATTGTGAAAAATTGATTTGTGAACAAAATAAAGATTTTATTATTATTATTATTATTATTATTATTATTTATATTATTATTTTAAATCAAATCATAATACATTAGCAAATTAATTCAATAGCAATGATCGTTTTAACCTATTTTGTTGCAGTCCATACCAATTCTAGTCTCTAATTAGTTTAGTGCTTACATTATAATAAATAAATAAATACGTGGGGACATCTTCACACACGGCCATCTGATCCCAAACTAAGCAGAGCTTGTACTATGGGTACCAGACAGCTGATATACATACATAAATAGATATATACATACTTATATAGACAAACAACAACCAGACACAAAGCAAACACAAGTGTTCATCACACAAATGTTTGCCCTGGGCGGGATTCGAACCCGCGACCCTGTGCGTCGGAGGCAGATGCACTACCACCTGGGCTACGGAGCCGTCGATTATAATTTTTGAGTGTATTTTTTTTGTTATTATTGTGGTAGCTTGTAATTGACATGTTCTTATTTGGTTATTAGCTTATATTGTAAAATTGGCTGTAAGCTTCCCAAATATAAAAGCAAAAAACAAAAAATGATGTAGTTAATTCCCAATTCAAAAACTTAACGAAAGTAGTTTGTATTCCGTTTAATACAATGTATATTATGTGTGCTGTCATTTATTCTGTTATATTATAGCCAGTCAGTTATTATGATCTGGTAACTTGCTCTTTTTTTATTATGCTATTTATACCAAATTGGTAATTAATACTCGTATAGCGTGATACGGAATTTTCGAAGATGAACATATTTAATAATAATAATAAATAATAAATGTAGGAGACATCTCACACACGGCCATCTGATCCCAAGCTAGGCTTCTACTATGGGTATTAGACAGCTAATATATATTACTTAAATAGATAAATACATAATAGATAAACAACATCCAGACATAAGGCAAACACAAATTTTCATCACACGAATGTTTGCCCTGGGCGGGATTCGAACCCACGATCATGTGATTTGAAGGCAGGCACTTCCGACTAGGCTACGAGGCCGTCAATTTATCGCCTATTTCAGAAATTAGCCTCTTTAGTTTTGTACTGTTCGTCATGATTAAGTTTCACTTTAATTTAACGCTATAAACATTTAAAAAAACATACGGGTCCCTAGCAACTTTATTTAAGGTCAAACCTTCCGGTTATTTCAATCTCCCCACTGGACATTTATCGCTTGCTCTGATCGTTATCTAACAAGCGAATTTTGTATGGAAATTTCATACAAAAATAATACGAAAACATTCTATATCTCTTGTTGAGTAACAACACAACCGTTATTGTTTTTTCTAAATAAAGATACATAAGTAATTTGAATTATTTATTTTCCATTCAAGCAAGATAATACAGTTAAGGATGCTTTAGTAGGAAGGTTATTTTTAGGTTATTTAAAGGTCGCTTAATTATTATTATGCCTTGTATTTTAAACATCTATAATTAAATTTTAGACAGAATAAAGTTTAACTTACTTTTTTTTAACGCTTTTTTCTGATCAAGTTTTCATTAAACCTTTGGTTTTGTGTAATTATAATGTGTTTTTTTCTCAAAGATGCTTTAAAACAGTTTTATTTTTATTAAATTGTTGTTCTCGCTTTTGGATCCAGAAAGAGTATACAATACTGCATCCGTAAGTATAATAATAATAAATAAATATGCTTTATTTCACTCCCACATACTTTTGTACTACAATAATATCATCGTACAATACAATATAATTTGTGGGAGTCAGGAGCCCAAACTAGAATACCCTGTGCCATGAACTCCTGGCTCCCCCCTCTCGGAAAAATAAGTACATTGGTCTCGATTCGGGATGTTATGCTCTAGTTCTAATTCTAAAGTCCAGCTATCCTTTTCGTTCTTATGACTAATGAGAAAGAGGTGATGAATGAATGATATTAATTTGAACGAATGATAACCTAAAATAAAAAAGTAGGTAGTCCTAGTATATAGTACACGACTGCCCAAAAAAGGTGTGTAATGTATTCAAGGTTCATGTATTTATGTGAGTTTCTTTATTCCACCATAACTTGTAAATGCCTGAACTGATTTGGATGAGACCTTACTTCAATCACACTGGCTATTTTTTGGAGGTAAGGCAATCGGGTTTTTAACTTTTAGATGAGTATTAGCGGTATCGTGAAGTTTGAACGACGGAAAACGGTAATGTTAACGAAGATAATTTGTATAGTAATAGTACAATTTCGTCAACAGCTCATATACGTCCCCACCGAGGGGCTCAAGCCTACCCTGAATTAGAGCGATTAGGCCTTAGTCGACCACGCTGGCTCAGTGCGGGTTGATCGACTTCACACACCTTTGAATTTCTTCGCAGGAGTGTGCAGGTTTCGTCTCGATCGTCGAGTATCGATCGAGAGCGTCGAATAAACGTAATATAAATATGAAATTCGAAAACACATTGGTACGTGGTGGGAATTGAACCCGCGTCTCCCGGACGGGAGGCAGTGGCCCTAACCACTAGTCCACCGACGCTCTATTACTATTATGTGTATTTAATTGTTATGTGGGATATTGATCCAGGAAACTAGGGCACCACACTGAACATTCATTAACGAAGTCATTAACGTATTCGGTCTCGTCGGAGGAATCTTTAGTTTCCAATATTTCAAGGGAACTTTTCTGATAACTGTCACTGAACTTTCTCCCCTAGACGGGAAAGGGAGATCCGGCCTGGGAAAGTAGCTTTTATACTATACTTATCTGAACAATAATTTAATCTCACTATTACACTAAGATTAGTGTGATAGTGAGATTTAAAATCATACATATACATATATCTACAAATATCTAAATATAAGTAGATATCTATCTATATCTATCTATCTAGATAGATAATTCATTCATTATTTGCCGACAAACAGTACACATAACAAAATTACATGCAAAGAAGTACACATACTTAAAGCTTACCTACCACAACCCGATGCAATTGTATGTATACTGTGCTGGCTGGTTCTGACTCAGCAAAATGTCACCAGTCAGGCTACGAGGCTGATCATTCTGCCAGAACCCAGGGTACAGTCGGCGCGTGCTGTGTTACGTACGTAACTATCAAATTTAGGTATTTGTATGTTTAGATGTTTGAACCGCTTGCACGCCTACACTACTGAACGGATTAAGATGAAACTTAAAGCTTTATTAATCTCCAAATGCTTATTACTCAGTAAACGAATATTTAGAAGATGATTTAATGGATAAGAGTTGAGAGCATGGAGATTGTTTGTACCCTGGATTAACACTACTGGGATACTTTTAACGAGAAAAATATTAATTCCACGAAAAAAAAAAATGCGAGCATAGCCGTGGGTGGACAGTTTGTCTAAAATAAAAATCAGCTGTTAAAAAAAACCGTATAGCAAGATTGTTTTCTTTGTTACTTTCTGATTCGTTAACTTCTTGTTATGCAAAATAACGAGCGTGCGAGTTTGACTCGAGCAGGGATCACATGCCTTAGAAGCAAACGTTTAAAAGTAAAATATCTTAAACAGCACTTTGTTTTTCTACAGAATTTTAATATAGAAATATACCTTCAAAAGGTGCCTTACCAACAAATTTCCTTAACAAAGTAAGGGTTGGACTTGACAATGTGACATAAGGGGCAGTGCAGATATAAACAGGATATAAAATATGTCACCAATACTTCGGGGCAAATGTCAAACAAGGGTAGGGTTACGGTGGAGAGACGTGGCGCGAAGAGCCTTTCAAATACTCATGTGTGTGTTTAGACTCACTTCTATTACGTAATATTTTATTTGACAGTAAAATCGTTTTTGTATTAAACAAGCAAAGGAAGTTTTTGAGTACTGAGCAGTTGAAGAGGCATAAAAACGTGGATTGGAACCAGACTTATTATTCGTTGTGTCACGTAAGGCCTAGAAGTAAGCACGTAAAATAAAAGAGAAAATGCGATTAAGAGAAGAATATATTTACAAAGTAACAAAGATAATCCCTAAACTGTAATCTATTCTAAATTTGAGGCGAGGTCTAAGTAAAAGTGTGACAAATCAAATCAAAAATTATTTATTTCCATAGGATTTTCACCATATGCGTTTGAGCGAAAACCCGATGTTATTACATCACTTAGATCCGTCTTTACATTTTTTGTGTGAGTTCACTAACACAACACGGTATTGGAATCAATATTGGAGCTGGAGTACGAAGGTGTCCAGGTGTGGTCACGACGCGGCGGCGGTTCGACCTGAATCTTTTGAGAGCGAAGTTGATGATTTGAAGTGAAAGTTGAAAATATAGGAGGGCAGTAGTTGAAATATAGTTAGGGAGGCCAGGAATATACAGACATGGTGTCTCGGGATCAGCGTGACCCCGGGACAAGGCCTTTCAGAATTTCAACAGCTTCCTGTGATAGCGGAGAAAAGACTGAAATCGAAACAGAATGTATGAGCTTATATAGCAGTCCATTCTTCAAACAATATCCAATCGGTATTCCAAACTTCGGAATTCCAGGTTTCAATTTTCAAATTTCACATCCATTTAGTGACATATCCAGCCAGCCGTAGATATCCAAGTAGATCAGCCGTGAAGCAAATAAGTTCAGTTCACAGAGTCCACATAGCGGGTTTTGCAGTTCCAAGTAAAAAAAAAAAAAAAACCAAGACGTCTAGCGGAGTCCTACGCTACCCTAAGCTAAATTAAATAGTACATTGTTATACGAGGGGTGAAAGTAACTTATTTAGGGCCGAGACGGGGTTTGGGGCCTGAGCGTAGCGAGGGCCCTAATAGTTCGAGGCACTAAATAAGTCTTTAACCAGAGGTCACTGTGCTTTTCATTACGAATACAAGGAAAGTAAAAATAAAAACACGAATTAGCTAAAGAAAAAGTGATTGACTTCCATATCTGAATCAGATGAACTCATTGTAAACAAAACCCTACAACTCGAGAAACAAATGATAATCGGATTGTTGCTTTCCCGCCTATTTTTATTTTTTGCTGTGGCCGTGCCGGCCAGCTTTTGAGCCATTTTTAATTTCCATAATTGAAAAATGTTAAATATTTTGCCCAAATCTATTTTATTTTAAAGAAATAGTTGAAAGTTAATGATAATAAAGTCATTTAAAAATATATATTATTCTTTAATTAATACTTAACTTTATGTTATTTCAATTTAACATTGCGCTGTAATTGAGTGGCTGTATAGAAAGATGGAACATAGTTCAATAGAAATGTGAAATTAGAACCAGTTTTTTTTTTTAAAATTTGCCGGAATGAATGAAAATGAATGAATGAATGACAGCTGTCAGTTGAAAGTGATTTTCCCTCCGGGCTGAAAAGTATTACTTTCAATCGGGTCCTCAGGCAACTTCCGAACTACTTTCAGAGTATGAGTAGTGAAAAGTATTATTACAACTGTTATATCACTGTTTTCGTCAACAAATCAGTTACGCCAAAATGAGTACGACGCAGCCCAGTCTGAGCCGTATATTTGTCGTGTACGATACACATATTCTTCGTTGAAATTAAACTTATCAGATTTAAAAAAAAACTAAATGTACAATTAAATAAAGGCGCCTAATTCACTAGTAATGTTCAACTAAAAAAAAACATAGACAAGGACAAAACGATAGTGCCTTCTAATAATTTAAGAAAAATATTTATTTATTTCATTTTATTAAAAAACAAACGGTCACATACAAATGTTTTTATATACTATTGCTATAAAATAGACCTATAGTTTCCTTAATTGTTTTTAAAGCATGTGCATACATATTTTCAATTATAAATATAATAATATACATAGGTACAGTAGGCAGCACATCAAGTAATAAATTTTTGTTGCAAACTAGGCTGTATTACCACGGTGTATAGATTGATGAGCGGTTCACTGTACATACTTCTTAAATACTTAGGTGCAGTTATTATTAAAAAAAAGACAATATTTTCGACTTTGTTCCTATAAGTTTTTGGCAGTAGAAGCCGAAGTTTCATTTTTATTTGGTACCTCCAATTTAACATGAAAAGAAAACATCCGAGCTAATCTGTATCTTGCGTGAATGAAACGCTGTCCTATTCACTGAAACTCTCCCGTTACAAGCCAGGAGTGAAATGTACCGTGAAAAGGAATCCTGAAAAGGCCCAATGCGATCCTTATTTATGACTCAGCGTATTATTATGACTTGCCAATTTTCCGCGAAATAAAACCCGTTACGTCTTGCCGTTGTGACGACGAGCCGGAGACGTGACGATGTAGGATTGCTTTCCAATTTCACTGGGAATTTTGTATGGTAATTTGTCGATTTTTATGGCGGCCGGTTAGGGTTGGGCAGGGTTTGGGATAAGTTGATAGGATTTATTTTTGAATGTGACTTGACTCAAGGCTCGCTAGTCTTTAGCCGGATTGTTTCGAGTCGCTTTTGTTTTTATTTTTTGGACTGTGTAGTTTTTTAATTGGGTTGATATAAGATTCCCGAAGAGCGTCAGTGGTTTAGTAGCTTGTCATAAACATAACGGGCTGGTTTCCGCAACTCGACGTCTTATGCGCCTATTTTGCGTGTGGGTGGGAATGCGGTGTCATTCGAGCCAACCCAACTCTTCCAGGAAACCCAGTAAGCCCTCTACATTACCGGTTATCCCTGGAGGGTCCCTCGTTTGACCGAGGTATTTAGCCCTGTAGTGCGCCACTCCCGTGCACTCCATGAGGACGTGAGCAGCCGTTTCTTCTGCCTCCAAGCAGGCTCTGCAAAGGGGGCTGTCAGTAACACCTAGGACATATAGCCACTAGGCTAGGGCCGCTGCCTCCTCTCCGGGAGACGCGGGTTCGATCCCCATCACGTACCAATGTGTTTTCGAATTTCAAATTCATATGTAAGTTTATACGACGCTCTTACGGTGAAGGAAAACATCGTGATGAAACCTGCACACTCCTGAGAAGAAATTCAAAGGTTGTGTGTGAAGTCGAACAACCCGCACTAGGCCAGCGTGGTCGACTAATCGTAATCGCGATAATTCAGGGTAGGCTGGAGCCCCTCGGTGGCGACGTATAATGAACTGTTGATGAAGATTCCCGATTTTCGTTATTTACGGGGTCTATTCGCAGTAGGTCTTTTTTTTCGGGTTAATTTGTTAGATTACAACTAACCATTCACCGCTTTTCTCATCCGGAACTTTATAATAATATTGTTTGAGAAGGAACTCATTATGTATTTATTACGGCACAACATGGCACGGCACATATTTCGTTTTTTTATTTTATTTCAAGAACAAGATTTCAAAAATACTTTACATGATAAATCTTTAATATGACTCATGTATTTATTTGAATAACTGAAGCAATCTCTTTCACATCACTAAGGCCGCTAAGGCAAAATTGGGTTGTTTCTGCTTTACGCCTAATGAGAAATCATTGCATTTTCTACGGAATGAGCGGAAGGTTCGATAAATTTTTGAGCACAAATGTTTTTTCCGATAATTCACCGGATGAAAATCGCTTTCGTCCCTTCGCATTCGCAAACGCCTCGGGGAATTTTAAAATATTGAAAAAAGGATTTAAAATGAGTGCCAATCGAAATTAAAAATATTTAAAGCTGTTTAAACAGAAGCTTGGATTGGAATTGATGAAAATATGATTGAGAGCGAACGCCGACATCCGTTGGGATATGGAACAAGAACAAGAAGAACAAGAAGAAGAATCACCGTTTACTTACGTATACGTGTTTGCTACGCTATGACAAAAAAAACGGCCAAGTGCGAGTCGGACTCGCCCATGAAGGGTTCCGTAGCAGCAAGTAACATAAAAGTTCTTGTAGTTCGTTGTAACTTTGATCGATGTTTTAATAATTTACGATTTATGACGTATTAAAAAAAACTACTTACTGGATCTCGTTCAAACCAATTTTCATTGGAAGTTTCCATGGTAATGTACATCATATATTTTTTTTAGTTTTATCATTCTCTTATTTTAGAAGTTTTACCACTTTGGAAGGGTCTCTCGCGCAAACTATTCAGTTTAGAAAAAAATGATATTAGAAACCTCAATATCATTTTTGAAGACCTATCCATAGACACCAATTTTTAACAGTATAGTTCTTATAGTTTCCGAAAAAAGTGGCTGTGACATACGGACGGACAGACAGACAGACAGACAGACAGACATGACGAATCCATAAGGGTTCCGTTTTTTGCCATTTAGCTACGGAACCCTAAAAAGCATCTGCTACGGCGTAGCCAAGCGTAGCCAATGCTACGAAGTCAAATCAAAGAATGTTTTGCGTTCATGGTCATCAGAAAAGTGATAATTATAGCATAGAATACAAGCAAATAAAAAGGCCAATAGACACAGCAGCCATACGAGCTTGTAGATAGCTACGTATAGACGTATAGACGTACCGGACCCAATTTTACAAACATTGCTGCGTTTGTATCATATTTTCGTAACGTAACATACAGTGAGAGTACTACAAGAGCAAAGAGTGGTAGTGAGGGTTAGATGCTTCAATCAATCAATCAGCCTATTGCAGTCCACTGCTGGACGTAGGCCTCCCCAAGAGCACGCCAAAGCGCACGATCCAGCCACCACCAGCGACCTTCCTCAGGTCATCAGTCCACTTGGCAGGGAGGCGTCCCACACTTAACGTTAGTTAGTTACGTGGGTTAGATGCTTAGTCAAGTTTAATAAGCACTTTTTAGGGTTCCGTAGTAAAAAAGGAACCCTTATAGTTTCGGTCTGTCCGTCTGTCTGTCTGTCTGTCCGCGGCTTAGTTCAGAGACTCATAGTACCAGAAGACTGTAATTTGGCATGGATATACATATGAATCATGCCGATAAAGCTGAAGAATAAAATAATAATAAAAAAAATTTTTTAGGGTTCCTCTGGTACACGTCAAGAGGGGGTTATTTATTTTTTTCACGATTACTTTATAGTGTGAGGTATCGTTGGATAGTTTTTTTAAAATAATGGGGGTTTGCTAAGACCATTTTTCGATGCTTGTGTAAGTTTTAGAAATATTCCGTTTTAAAGTGCTTATTTTTGTTAGAGTCAAGTTTTTCCCCCCTCTACCAGCAAAACCGTTGTATATGGAAACGTGAAAAAAATCATGGTAGTAGTGTGTATGATGAATTTAAAAGGAAAACTATCAACATCAAGTAGGCTTTACAGGTTATCGAATAATAGACCAACTTATAAAAAGTACTAGTACAAGTAAGAAATTTGGTACTACAAATCTCATAGAAAAATATTTTGATGAATGTTAGAAGGCTGTAACTTGGCATGGACATACATATGAATCATGCCGACAAAGCTGAAGAATAAAATTTATAAAAAAAAATTTTTTTAGGGATCCTCTGGTACACGTGATGTGGGGGTTATTTTTTAAATTCATGACTACCTTATGGTGTGAGGTATCGTTGGATAGGGTTTAAAAAAATTATGGGGGTTCAGAAATATTTTAAGTGCTTATTTTTGTTAGAGTCAAGTTCCCCCCCCCCCCCCACCAGCGAAACCGTTGTATTTGGAAATGTGAAGAAATTCACGGTAGTAGAATAGAATAGAATAGAATAGAATATACTTCATTGCACACAAGGATATAGCTTGAAAGTACAGAAGATAGATAAAAGGGTGGATAGTAATGTATATGATGAATTTAAGGAAAACTATCAACATCATGTAGGCTTTACATGTTAACGAATAATATATCAACTTATGAAATGTACTTGTACTAGTAAGAAATTCGGTACAAATATCATAAAAAAATACTTTGATAAAGTTTAAACTGTCTATGTAGTAAATTTAAGATTGAGAAAAGTAAAAAAATGTGAAATAAGTAGGCTTGACAGGTTAACGAATAAAATACCAACTTTAAAATGTACTTGTGCTAAGTAAGAAATTCAGTACAAGTATCATAAAAAATGACTTGATGGAGTTCATCTATGTAGGTAGTTAATTTAAGTAGGTATTAGAACAGTAAAAATATTGCGAAAAAAAAAATCATAACATCATTTACTAAAATAATTTCATAACCTATTTACCTTATTTACCAGTCAGTTTTAAATGTGTAACAATCGCGAGTTGCCAATGGAACATTCGAAACATTCGAATAAAACTATTTTGAATTTCGAATAAAGCGCGCCGCGCCGCGGAGCTTATGGCCCTGCGGGGCTTGCGCGCGGGGAGTCGATGTAACAAATAGAGCGGCAGCCGCGCGCGCTCATTAGCGCGAGCGACTGGATGCTGTTCGGATGTGCCTCGAAATCCTACCTATTAGATTGCAATTAATAGCACTTTGAATATTCAAATTTTTTGATTATTTTTGTTAGAATTAAGTATACTAACATATGAAAGACTTGAAATTACAATACTATTTCTTTTTCAATTCCAGTTAGATATTCCATAAACTATTATAATTTTATTTAGCAATTTAGTCTAGCCTACATTTATTTCCAAAAACTTAGTTCTCAGCGGAGCAATTTTCATTCGTAGTACTTACATAATATTGTAGATAAAATTAAATATAGGTACTACCTATATAATAGGTTATAGGTACGTTTCTTTTTAAGTTTCTCTTTAGCTATTCTTTTGTTAGGCAACTACGGAACCCTACACTTTACGTGGTCTGACACGTGCTTGGCCAGTTATTTTTGTGAAGAGATGAAATGACAAAATGCCATCTTAGGTTTTAGAGTGTATTCACAAAACCTAAACATTTATTTTGTCCTTTTTATTTTTATAAAGTTTTGAGGGTTTCGAAAATCGCACGAATACCGTGGTTAATTTGGTCAAAACGTCTTAAGCCGTCCAGTTTTATCTCCTTTGCCCCAACATTAACGGAGTCGTATTAACTCGTCCACATAACTATAGGTAAAGTCCTTTGCGAGGATAATCAGCCGTTGAGCTAATTTCGGCCAGGCGAGAACGGCCAAATAGCCGAAAACAGTTTTATCTGGCCCATAAGACCACTAAGGAAGCAATTCCGAAAAACAAAGGGCTCAATAACGAGCAGTACTCGGATAAGATATATTTGGGTTGTGAGGTATAAGGGCGTATCTACAATTACACAGAAATTTAATAGTTTGAAGAGAGCAGCTCATATGCTGGGGTTCCATCCCACCCTGAATTAGGATGATCAGGGTCGAATGTGGGTTGGTCTGGTTGTCCAATTATAAATAAATACAACTCGCTACTAGGTGAGATTTTTATGGGCGAGATGTCACCTTAGTCGACTTTAAATACAACCTCCGCAGGAATGCAGGAATGTGGAAGTTTCTCATTAGTTTTATTAGTATAAAAGTTGTCCAGTCCATAAACTAAAAAAAAACCTGTCAACCCCTTTACTTTTTTGGGAAAGACAATCTTACAAACACATTTTGGAATTTCATCAGTAAAAAGTGCGTAACATTGTCTGTTGACACCTGAAAATTTAATATTGTTGACTATCTATGAACTAATTAAACAAATTTAAAGTTAAACAGGAATAAAAAAGTTAACAACCAAATAAAATATACCTACTCTTAAATAGGTAATGCCTGCCTGACGATAATATAAATAACACTGGGTCTTAACTTTCAAAAGCTTAAATTTTAATAGGTAGTTGATGATAAAGAAAAGTAATAATGACCTATATAAAAATTCACATAGAGCTACTTATTACTTAATTTTGTAGTTCAGATGTTAAGCGCTTACAAAATACTTAGAAAATACAAAATGTTACTTATTCCCATTTACCCCGAAGCCACAGGTTTCGCGATCGGTCCTCGAGATACGGGGGAATTGTAAAAGTTGTCGACGAGCCGCTGACCGTTTTGGGGCTTTTCCGGATGAATAGCTCGGAAACAAGCAAAGGGTTTGTACTTAATTTACGTCTAATATTACCCCACGTTTATAACTTCTTAATGGCGTCGAAACCCATAGCCATTACATAGAACTATGTTAATGGAGTCCTGACATGCCCTGTGAGCTCACGCACTCTGCAGACCAAAGTTGGCTACTGCAGTCACTTAAGAGCACACGAGCGCGAGAATAGCCTAGTTCGCACAACCAATGCAGTCGCTGTAGCCAAAATCGGCCAGGATATGATGATGATGAAAAATAAAGCTAAACTATTAAAATGGGATTATTGGATATCTATACTTTGTTTATCGGTATTATAACGATTTCATGACAATTTAAATACAGAAAATTTGGTGGAAGCTTCAATTGCGACACCACACGTAAAGCAAATAATATTATGGATATAATAGTATAACATCCTAAAATAAGGTCCATATTACCCGAAAATAAGGTCAGTTCGTTTCCCGCGCGTTCCCGCGAAGAAATTCAGAGGTTATGTAAGAAGTCAATCAGCCCGCACTGGGCCAGCGTGGTCGACTAAGGCCTGATCACCATAATTCAAGGAAGACTCAAACCCCTCGGTGGGGACGTATATGAGCTGTTGATGTTGAAGGTCGCAGTTCAATAAAGGAGGTTTGAAAGATTAATGAAAAACAATGATTTTTTTAGTTTTCTAAAGCTCGTGCTAACTATCGCAGTCGTTAAACAAAGTTTGACGGCCAATTAGGAAGTTTGAAAATGTTCTAACAAGGCTTTTTCAACAAGACTGGTTAAAAAGTTCATATTCACTTCACTAGCAACCTCGGTATGAAACTACTGATTTCACACTTTTTTACACTTTTCTCATCCTGGTTTTGATATCAAGCTATTTGATGCGTCATCCCTATTGTTACGATAAAAGAAAACAAGTAAAATCGAAAATTTTATTCGAATTAAGACATTCCAAAATATTTTTTCGATGTCAAAGCTAGCAAATACAAACGATTGAAGCTTTTTCATAGTTGGCACTTTTGGTAACTAGTCCATTCAAAGCCTATAAATGTCTCGCACAAAAATTAACCACAAAAGCAACAAAAGTGTTAAACTGAACTAAAAAAATGTTCAACAAAAAGAAGTTAAACTTAAGTTCTATCAACATCAACATCAACGGCCCGTTACAGTCCACTGCTGGACTATGAGCCTCCTCCACTTAAGTGGAGGGTTTTGCTCGTGGAGGGTTTTGCAAGTTCTATACAATAATCCAATATCTCGACGTTTCGTTTAGAGTTAATTAAAGTAAAAATACTTTTTCAACATACTTATTAACCTCTCAACATTTTTTACCACTATTTAGTACCAGAACAAAAAAAGAACAGGAATTTCGAACAGGTTTCTCACTAGTTTAGTTCTCATGCGTTTGCGGCGAGAATAAATGACCATCCTGGGAAATCAGTAACCTAGTGTAATCCAGGATTATACGGGGAATCCCGAGATCGCAATGCACCACACTAATTGAGATACTAGCGCTTTGTTAGTACTACGATAGTTCGGAGCTTGCGCGGCCATTTTGGTAGGATTTTGTGTTCCATTTTCAATCGTTATTTGGGCTAGATACGCGGTTGATTGAGTGTCAGCGGTGTGGTAGTTAAGACCGCTGCCTCCCGTTCGGGGGTCGCGGGCTCGATCCTCTCCACGAATCAATTAGGATTTTCGAATTCATTGTTCGAAAAAAAATGGTTTATTTTATTATTTACAATCCTTTTAATGTTAATTCTTGGTGAATACATGTATTTTGTATTCATATTGCATATGAAAGTATATTCAAGCGTATTTTTATTTTTTTTATTTAAGTTAAATTCATTGTAGACTATATACGTCTATTGCTATTTATAGTGTGCAACTTTCTATGAAAATAATAAAAAGAAAGGTTCAAATTTAAATAAATAAAAAATAAATATAATCTCGTAGTTAGGCAGAAACTAAAATAATAAACATAAACCAAAAAGAAACAGATTTGTCATTAGAGCCACAAATACTTATAATAATAAATATAATGAAGTTGATATTTTCCAAAATAGTTACCTTAAATTCAAAAACTTATTAAAATGTTCATAACTTTCCAACGATTCTGCATCAATTTAATGTTATTTATTAATACCATAAGCTATATATGTTACTTAAGTCTTACTCAATGCTTTGTTGATTATTGTTAAGTGGAAACTTTGTTGGCTTATGCATTTTTTTACTCTATATCTTTATTGTACTAAATTAAGGCTGTTTGTTTCCCTAAAAATAAACAAATAAACAAAAAATATAACACCAAGGAAATACAATCAAATACTTAGTTTTACCCAACACATATTTTTCACAAAATATCATTCGAATGACTTAAAAAAAACACAAAATTAAATTCAGAAAATTGTATGAGACTTTTAACACAATGTACATTATTCTCCACTCTTCAGCTCAACGCAGAAAACATGAGTTATGTTCAACTGTTTAAGGAAATGATATATAAGGAAAGTTTTACCGAGGGAAATAAATTCACCCGTACATTCGACGCTTTGGGAAATATTTCATGGACTCTGTTTATTCATTGAAGATGGGAGGCGGGAAGTGCGATGAGTTATATAGAAATTATAATAATATGCTAATTCTTGTTTACAAAAAACGGCTGAAATACTTTTGATTAACAAACACATCTAGAATGCCCAATTTTTAAAATCAAATAACACAGAAAATGAGAGCGTCGGTGGTCTAGTGGTTAGGGCCGCTGCCTCCCGTCCGGGAAACGCGGGATCGATCCCCACGTAACAATGTGTTTTTGAATTTCGAATTCATATGTACGTATATTCGACGCTTTTACGGTGAAGGAAAACATCGTGATGAAACCTGTACACTCCTGCGGAGAAATTCAAAGGTTGTGTGTGATGTCGACCAACCCGCACTGGGCCAGGGTGGTCGACTAAGGCTTAATCACTCTAAATCAGGGTAGACTCGCGCCCCTCGGTGGCGACGTATATGAGCTGTTGATGAACACGGAAATAATAGCAGCTTGATTTACAAACAGTCTAGTCTGCGCAAAATGCCCATTTTCTTTTCAACACTTTCGTAACTTCAATCTGCTCAGAAAATAGGTCGAAAAATTAGATTCACTTTGGAAATAACAAAATACCATCAAAACACTAGGTTTACTATTAAAACCATTTTCGCGATGTCAGAAGAAGATGGAGTGAATCGAACAAATAATTACTAGGAGTACAGAACGTCACGGACATACTCCGGCAAAATCTTCAATCGAATAGGAAAAAAGCGGCCAATTGCGAGTCGGACTCGCCCATGAAGGGTTCCGTAGCAGCAAGTAACATAAAAGTTACGATTTATAGCGTATTAAAAAAAAACTACTTACTGGATCTCGTTCAAACCAATTTTTGTTGGAAGTTTCCATGGTAATGTACATCATATATTTTTTTTTGTTTTATCATTCTCTTATTTTAGAAGTTACAGGGGGGGGGGGGGGGGGGGACACATTTTACCACTTTGGAAGTGTCTCTCGCGCAAATTATTCAGTTTAAAAAAAAATGGTATTAAAAACCTCAATATCATTTTTGAAGACCTATCCATAGACACCCCACCCCACACGTATGGGTTTGATGAAAAAAAAAATTTTTGAGTTTCAGTTCTATGTATGGGGAACCCCCAAAATTCATTGTTTTTTTTTTCTATTTTTGTATGAAAATCTTAATGCGGTTCACAGAATACATCTACTTGCCAAGTTTCAACAGTATAGTTCTTATAGTTTCCGAAAAAAGTGGCTGTGACATACGGACGGACAGACAGACAGACAGACATGACGAATGCATAAGGGTTCCGTTTTTTGCCATTTGGCTACGGAACCCTAAAAAGGAAAGGAAAAGGAAATATTCAAAAAACAGATAAAGATAAAGATATATTTATTTGCCAAAAACATGGTATAAAGATGAAAAATTGTAAGTCGCTGCAATTTAAAGTAGAAATCACACCAAGTTGTCATCAACATCATTGTGTGGGTTGTAAGGTCGACACTAAGTTATATAGGTAATTTCTGCTATCTTGGCATGTATATGACAGTCACTCTCTTCAAGATACTGGAGACCTGTATTTTTGCAACAGCACAATCCAACAGCATAAAGCAAGCATTTCATTGCGTTGAAGTTAATCAACCAAGAAAATTTAAAGTAAGAGAAAGTGAAGAGAAAGAATGAAAGATAATCTTGATGCTTTCTTGATGATGAAGGAATTTAAGCGGTCAGATGCACAGGATATTTTAAGGTGCTTGCTTACTAAAGCTTTTAAAAGTTACTGGAATCTATTAGCTCTGTTCGAAACAGTACTTGAAATTAAAGTTAACATCATAAAGGCCAAAACTGTTTCTACAAACCAGTCTCCTTTACAGCACGTTTATGGTACAATTTCCGTACCGGCGAGTTTGTGAGCACGGCATCTAAGTTGAAGCACCGATGTCACGTCCTCGCCGCGGGCACCACTTGAAATATTAACCTGCACAGAGCCATGCTACCCTGGTACTTTCGCTGTAGTTACCTGCATTGGCTGTATAAAATTAATGGATCTATCTATGTGTTACAAAGCTTGAGTAATAAAAATAAATATTTAGAAGATTGAGACCTTATGCTAGTGAACTAGTTGGTTGGCTGCCCTCTTAGAACCTTATTAAAGTAGACTCAAGCCACTCTGTTTGACGAAGAAACCAGCTTTGTTTGATAACTTCAATGAACGTAAAATTTTACGTGACGTTTCTTGGTTTTATACTCATGCCCGGGACAGGTGACCGTAACTTTTACGTATTTTATTGCTATCGTTCTTATGTATCTTGTGTGATCATCTTTTTATGAGCATTCTCGTGTTATGAAGCTTTTTTATAAAATAAACTCAGGAGCTGGTGTTCTTTATCATTATTGGTAAAAAATATGGCCGAAAGCTCGATTGGGAAATCGAGAATTTTGAAAAGGGTAGCAAGGGTAGAAAAGGTAGTGAACGTGCCATCCATGATAGCTTGACGTCGAAAAATGATTTGTAAAATACTTAATTCGAATAAAATTATTTTGATTTTTTATTTTGATTTTAAAAGTGCTGGAATCAGCTTTTTGTGATCATTACAATAGTTATGAAAAAACTACAAGATACGAGTAATGCAATAACTTGCACGATTGGATTTTTGATACAGCCATTATATTTTCTCGGAGTTATGCCTTTTTTAAGGGCCGTTAGCGTAGGCGTATAAGTCAAAAGTTCAAGACAGAGGTCGTCATTTGGGGACTTAAAAACAAGACAGTTGGTTTGCTTAATAGACTGCTAACGTGTTATACAAAACTAATCAGCCTATATGAAAAAAGACAATTTCTGTTCCACGACTTCTCAAAATTTCGCGATTTTGGTAAAGTCTAAAACAAAAATTGTTGAGTTTTACGTGCCGAGCAACCAACCGAGAGATTCTTTTTTTTGCGATTCTTTTTTTTATATATATATACTTTATTGACACCAAACGAAAACAAAACAGGAAAACATAACAGAAACATTAAAACATAAGAGTCAACAGGCGGCCTTATTGCTAAGGTAGCAATCTCTTCCAGGCAACCTTGGGTCTAAGAAAAACACACAGAAAATGTGAAGCGGGTTGGTGGTTAAAGAAAAAAATAAAATTGATAACGTTAAAATAATAATACATACCCAGAGGTACTTAAAATACTTACACACATTCATAATTAAAATACTCAGATAATACATACACTATGGCTATTAATATACACTCACCGGCACGTCCAACCATTCATTCATTTCAGGGAAAATTTGTGATTCTTTATAACTCTATTAGTTACAGCTGATATTAGTTAAAAAGTAGTTAATTTAACGTTTATTTAAGTGTGTTTAATTTATCGTAAAATTATCAATAAATCAGTTGTAATGTACAACAATAAGCGTAGTTTAAAATTAACTCGAAATACAAGGGTGGGCGGTTAGATGTGCCGGTGAGTATATATAAATCATAAATAAACTAATACATACTTATCACTACATAATAATATGATAGGTAAAGAAAACAACTATCCAGAGCAGGACAGGAAATGCGCCTTTCTTCTTCTTCCTCATCGTGTAGGTTGTATTGTAATGTCGACAACCGATATTTTGTTAACACATTGTTTATGGGTGAAAATCTGAACGGCATATTTTACATGTCCACGCTGAGAATCGATATGTAAAATGATAGGATGCTATTTATATATTTTTTATAGTGAAGTACGGTATCTGACTTAACTAGGGCCACAACTTTGTTTTTAATAAGTATGTATAAATATTTAGAAAATTAAAAAGTTTCCTTGAAATTCCATTTTGGTGGCTTGTCCCTTTTCCATTTTTCGGTAAATTTGCTTTGCTAACACATTTTGGTACTTTAAAAAACAATAAGTTATAATAGTATAAACATACTATTCACTATCTGAAAACAATAAAATATTATTTTATAAATAAAATTTCCCGACTATTAAAAGATTTAGGTAAAATAAGTAACCGCAAAACTCAAGATGTTTTACAAAAATGGCGAGTCATATTTTCTGGTGTTCCCGCGAAAGTTTCGACAGGGACAGGTCCCGAGCAACCATCATTTTGCATAAGTATTCGTTCCACTAACTTTTATGTTAGAAAGAACAACTCAGTCATAAAAGGTATTCACTTTTACGTCTTCCCCTCATCTTATACAACATTCGACCTTATGGTTGGAAAGTTACAGGCGATATTAGATGGTAAGTGGTTAGTTATATTTGACGTGTCAGAGGAAAGAAGCTAAACAAGAAAGCTTTTAAAGAATTTAGTGAAAACGACGCCTCCGGGATGAACTCGGTGTTTTCAAAATGGCCGGTACTAAGGGCCTACAGTCTACATAGACGAACTGAATTTTAGCTTCAAAGTTGCAGTTAGACTGTGACTAATAAGAGAGATTGTTTTAGTTCGTGAAACATAAAAACTTTTGCTGCCGATGGGGCAAGAAAGTCTTTGAATGGAGACCACGTAAAGCAAGCGCAATGTGCAAGCGCAGTGTGGGACGGCCACCTACAAGATGGACCGACGACCTGGTGAGGATCGCTGGGTCTCGTTGGATGCAGGTGGCTATGGACCGGTCGCGCTGGAGTGCGATTGGAGAGGCCTATGTTCAGCAGTGGACTTTAACAGGCTGGAATGATGATGATGTTGATGAAAAACTTTTGCTGTAGTATTTTACATGTTTTGAGCATCGGTGGTGAAGTGGCTAGGGCCGTTGCACCCGGCCAGAAGGCGCGGGTTTGATCCCCACCACGTGCGAATGTGTTTTCGAATTCATACGCATAATCTGTATGTACAGTGTACACGTCTGCGACGAATTTTAAAGGTTGTGAAATTGACCAACCCTCGCTGGGATAGCGTGGTTGATTATGGCCTGATCGCCCAAATTTCAGGGTTTTAAATTTCGAATGGATGTTTGGCACACAGTTTTAAAACTTGGATATGTTTTACGGGAAAAGCCTTATTCTAAAGAAAAAATGCCGCGGGCGGACAGCTGTTTGTTAATTTTGTACAAAATATATGACAAAATCTTCTACAAGCAAACTACATCTCATGAAATTTATACTACAGCTAAAATCCCCTAGAATGGCCAATGACGTCTCACCTCGTTTAAAGGGTCGCCTCTGTCCCTTATTTAGGACAGATTTCACCAAATCCCAGATTTTCTTAAACGTGGAATATTTTTTTTATGATTTATTAATTATTAAGAACTGTGAGCATTGAACAGTAATGATTAGCGCAAAATTTAATGATAGAACTAAGAACATTGAAAACAGATGCAAAAACTAGAATTGAATTAGTAAGGGACTGTAAGGTGGTTTTATAATGAATTAAGAGAGAATCACAACTATCACACTAATATTATACATGTCAAAGTATATTTGGATGTTTGTTTCGCCTTCACGCTTAAAGTACTCAACGGATTTGCATGAAATTTGGAATGGAGATAGTTTGTAATCTGGATTAACACATACAATACTCTTTTCGGTGAAAAAATCTTATTCCTACGGAAAAAAATTACACAACGCGAGCTAAGTCGCAGGCGGTCCGCTAGTGACAAAATAATTTATAAGTAAGAGTATTTCCATTTGGAAATGTTCGTTGGGGAAGGCCAAGTTCAACAACGTCGAGATCGGGAATGTTCTAGAAAAAATTCAGGTCAGGAGTGATGATGATGATGATCAAGAGATTGATGAATGTGGATGAAGCGAAAGAAATATACCTGGATTGTAGAAAAGAGGCGTGACTTTGTGTATGTAGTGACAGACTGCATGTCTAAAAAATAGCTACCATTCTTAGTAACCAAAACAGTAACCCCTTTGTTCGATGTTTGTTAAACTAATAAATATTTAACCTTGCTCACCCTAAGTTCAAAGCTAAAACAAAGAATTAATTAAGCACAAACAATTTAACGACTAATTCCAAGTTTAAAATTAAAAACTACTGGGATCGCTCGGACTCGATATCCTATAATTTGTTATTCTGAGATTAAACTCGAATGAATCTGAGAGAATTTGGTCGAATCCGCCTTAACCCAAAAAGGTTCCCAGACGATTTTACCCCTGTGTTAACGATGAAGGTGGCTCTCATATGGACTGAATTGATACCAGTTTATAGTTTATTGCTCGTCTGCCGCCTATCAAAACTGATGTAAGTTAGAATAATACAGCGTTGATGAACGCATATTTTTTTGCATATGTTCTTAGTCGGGTCCCTGAACGATATTTTATTTATTAGACAAGTACAGAGCCAGAACTTGCGGCTGTTATTTTTAAAAGCCTATGTCCCGAAGCAGTAAGAACGATATTCGTAATATGATTATCCAGCCGTATTTGCTAGTAACTGTACGTTTTCTGCCTCTTCCTGGTTACATATGGGACTATGGGTTCACACAACAATTTTCTATCAAATCCTTGTAAAACTTTCGACTAAAGTGTTGTACACTCACCTTACTAACTTCGTACCTCCTGCTAGTTTGAAACGAATATAAATGCACTATCAAGTCCACGCCCACTATACTTAACTTGCCAGTTGACATCATAAATATCTTAAGTATAACTTATTATTATATATATATATATATATTTTGTTTTTATTAGCTTTGGTGATCTTCTTTAGTACCAAAAAAAAATCAAACATTTTTCTTTTTCAATTTTTTCTTATTTTTTTTACGCAAGTAGAGTTTGCCGCCAAAACGAAATCAGAAATCGAATTCCAAATTTAAACAATAACTAAAAATGATAACAAATAAACTGTATTGAGTAGGGAATAAAATATTTTTTTATTTAAAAAATATAAGAATAAGCCGTAAAAAAGTATTTTTCATTATTTAACAGTATATTTTTTTTTTTACTTTTTCTAGACCAAAAAAACACCAAGTATTATCAAAAAATCAAAACTCATGCATTTAAGGCTTAATATCGCCCACTTTGGTAGAATTAGAGATTTGGTTATTTATTTAGGAAAAAAGAACGCCGAAGCAGAAGTCCTTTATAACACCCACAAGCGTATAAGGCAACGAGGAATATTATTAAAAGTTGCATTTATACAAATGATTTAACTTCATGGCCCTTACCCGGTTCGCTCTCGAACGGCCTTTGCCCTCGGGTCAGTGAACAAACACGAAAGTCACTAGGTCGATCAAATAACACGTCATGCAGAGGTCTAATAATATGCTACTTTTCACCCCGTTTCGCGAAGTTTTCTGTAAATATCTTGAGGCGGTATCCCGGTCAAATCCTGTAATTAGGTGTCAAGAAGTATTTTGTTTGTTTTGTTAGGCAAAAGGAGCAACATGTAAAAAAGTTTTTTTTGTTAAGAGTTCTTGTTGATCCATGTTTTGGGGCAAATTAAAAATATTATCTGTGGGTGGATATACAAATGTTTATTATTAACAATGGCTGAAGGGTTTCTAAAAGCTATTCTTCTTCTTAGAATACAAATACTACTTTAAGCAAAGATTAAGTACATGCCTATAAATAAAATCGGATATTGGAAGATGTAATAACAATACGTTGACAATGACACACAATAATATAAAATAATATTCTGTTTTAACTTCCAGCTAAGAAAATGGAACCTCTAACACTAACTTCGTCAGGAAATGGAAGGAAAACATTTCTGCTTGGTATAATGTCAACTTGATATTATTCGACCTACATATTGTAGAAGTGTCTTAAACATACATCAACGGCCCGTTACAGTCCACTGCTGCACTATGAGCCTCCTCCACTTAAGTGTTTGGTTTTGCCATAATCTCCACGCTTGGCAGGTGGGTTGGAGATCGCAGATTAAAAAGTTACTGTATCAGAGAGCGCTGCTGCCCGTTCCCTGTTCAATGTGTAGGCCCTAAGTCGCCTCTCACGACACCCACGGGAAGAGTAGGGATACATACATACATTTCCTTTTTGTTAAACACAAAATTTGATGCTGAATCATGATCTAAATTCTCGCACACGTTAGTGCAAGTTGGAGTTGCAATTATCCCCACATTCGTAATATGTAGTTTAGCTGGTCCAGCTCGGCGATAAATTTCCATACAAATGCGGAGTTTAGTTCGTAAATGTTTGGTCTGGGATTGCATGGTTAATAAGTTTCACAGCTTTTCATTTTGTGAATCTACACTTGCTGAAATTTTAATCGTTTGAAATATTTTAAGAGGCTTCTAATTAATAAAATTTCAGAATTCATTCATTTAACAACTTTCTTTAAGTATTATTACGGTTATCGGACCAAATATATCGTCTGCTGTAATTCGGATTATTTTTTAAAATAGTTACATCCGTTTATGCGCACATTTTATTTAAGTATGTTAATCCTGCTTACCGCGCAGTTTTGTAAAAGAAAGTTAAATTGTATGTATACCTTTTTTACTAAAATTATTCAATTTCATGTTTTTTTTACACTGGTCACACAAGCGCATGCACGCGCATGTGCGCATTTTTTTTGTGTTTCCGTGTTTTCATACAAACGAGATCTTTCGTGCGCCCTTCGTAGGTGGTCTCGTTTATGTCGGTCACCAGCCATGAGACTTCAGCAGAGCGGACACATCCCTAGAATATAGGTCCCAATACAACAGGAATTTCAAAATCACTTCGAATATCCACAGATACAAACATACTAAAGAGGGCTAAAAAGAATTCTGATTCAAAATCCAAACCTTTATCCACAAACGTTAACCTGAAAATCAGATTCATTATTTCTATATCCCTCTCTTTCGTATTGTACTGCGTAAAGTGAAATAGTAATAGCGAACCAAATGGCATAAGTACGGAGACAGTTTTCGGAGTACCAGGGTAGTATGAAGTTGTGAATAGTTCCACTTCCGTCACACATCACGGGAGTTGTGAGTTAGCAGCACTAACAAGGCAACTCGTATGCATTCAGAATGCAACAGATAGGTACTAGAAACTATACTTAGAACGTATCTTCAATTCGGCAAGCTTCGGTGGTCTAGTGACTAGGGCCGCTGTCTTCCGTCTGGGAAATGCGGATTCAATCCCCACCATGTACCAATGTGTTTTCGAATTTCGAATTCATATTTACGTTTAATCGTTGCTCTTACAGTGAAAAAATAAGTACATCGTCATGAAACCTGAACACTCCTGCGAAGAAATTCAAAGGTTGTGTGTGAAGTAACCAACCAGCAATGGGCCAGCGTGGTCGATTAAGTCCTAATCACTCTAATTCAGGGTAGACTCGAGCTCCTTCGTGGGGACGATATGAGCTGTTGATGATAATGATCTTCAATTTATGGTTGTCAAGTCATGAAGATAACATCAGCATGCTAAAATATTAACGAATTAGTGATAGTTATCCTCGCAACAACGGTTATTGAAAGGTCCGCGAAAATTATGCAAGATGATAACAAAAAAAATATATGTTTATTTTTCACCAACTATGCAATATTTTAACAAAAACAAACCAGTAAACTCTATCTCAGTATGTCTCTATTCGTATACTGCATAACACTTAATAAATGCGTCAAATGATCGATCATTGAATTAGGTTTATAAATATTATAAAAAGTTAATCTACTTATTTCGTTTTTTATAGAATAACTGACTTTTTGAAATTTTCAAGTCGGAACAAGTTGGAACGTATTTAACTTACTTTTCTTTATTAACTCACATAGAATATGCTTTATTGCACACAAGAATCTTACAGAAAAATATTATTCCATTCTTTTGTGATATTGTGTTTTCATGATATTTTTTTTGTTTTAATGATATAAAAAATATCATTAAAACACAATATCACAAAAGAATAGAATAATATTTTTCTGTAAGATTCTTGTGTGCAATAATAATAATAAAATGATTTATTGTACAAAAGCAGCATTACAAAAAAACACAATGAGCCCGCCAAACTGCAGGGCAGTTTGTTGGCGGAGACGACAACTCTCATTATATATATAAGTATATAGCTGCCAACTATGAGGTACAGTAGACAGCAGGTCAAGCCATACACAGGGGCGGGGCATCTTGCTCGTCGTGGTTAACGTCTAGTTTACAACAACAAAAATGTATAGCTTGATGTGCCGTTCACTGTACATACTTAAAGCTAGATTCTAATTCTTCTGCTTACAAATAAGACAACGACAACTCTCTGACTTTATGTTTAAAAGTTATCTTGGATACATTATTTTCATTTATGATGATACTATTAAAAATTGTAGGTACTAGGAAGTTTTTAGTCCTTTTGCCAAAATAATTAGTAGCTCTAGGAACGATGTATTTCGACGGTGGAAAGGAAAAAAATACTAAGCGACATTTTTGGCCATATTGAGTTATATACATTGTTAGAATCGCCTGATTTTTCTGCGTCGTTTTATCTTACTAACGTCCTTCTACGACGACTTTTGATGTCGCTTCGACATTTTGGAGTTAGCGAGATTTAATTATTTTTTCCTTACTAACTGACAAAATTTTCGACCATTTTTGAAAATTTGGTGGTTGTCGTAATTGTGAAATGCTAAATTTGCCTTTGGTCAAGTTTGACATTTCTGTTCGTACGGTAATTACTCCACTTAGTTATTTTTTCCAGTATCTGGCAATATAGTGTTAGGCGCATAGTATATTTTTCCCGTCTCTACTTTTGGGGAAAATTTTACTAAGCGACACTAACTTTAAAACTAAGCACAATTATTAATAGTTACGTATACTATAATGTAGATAAAAAAATAAACAGATAAATTTCTAAGAACTAGGCTTTTTGGACCATTACAACAATTTACACGATTTTTTTTCAGAAAATTATTTTGTTATTATTTGCAGCTCGCGTAACATGTGAATGGGTATCTATATTTTTAAATTCAATTTTTTTATACTCTTCTAAGGCTATTAATAATTTAACCTTCTCATGTGCAGGTAACATTTTACATATAGGGAATAGTTCCTCATAATTATTTTGACATTTCTCCCTAATTTGTTAAGCATATTCTATTCTACTGTGTAGATAAACTATGTGTAAAAGCAAGCACAACTCAATTGATCAGTTCTCTACCAGCTAATCTTGCAAGAAAAAATATGACGGAAAGCAACAGCAACTCATTTTATTAAAATCCGTCGTGTATTTACTGAAACTGAAAAGAAAATGCATGAGCTATATTTACAGCTTGTTCAGACGGAGCCTTGAGTCGTACTTTAGCACAGAAATAACCATTCCAGGGCCTCGTTTCATGAAGCAACAATTTACAAGTAACAAGTTACAATTTGATATTCATTGCGTAGCCAATTCGCCTAAACTGTAAGCCCTTATAGTTTTATCTCATTGTCTACGCAATGTACATCGAATTTTACTTGTAATTTGTAACTTGTAGCTTCGTGAAACGAACCCCAGGTAGACAAAACGAGTGTGAGAGTCATCTGACCTCGTTTCCGACATGTTTGACACTCCGGCAGGCTTATAGTTTAAGGCTATGTTCGCGTTGTGTAAGATTTTCCCGTAGGAATAAGACTTTTTCCCGTAAAAATCCTATGTGTTAATCCAGGGTACAAACTGTCTCCATTTCAAATTTCATCCCAATCCGTTTAATCAAAACAACAAACATCCAAATATATTTTTACACTAGCGGCCCGCCCGCGGTTACGCTCGCGTTATTTAATATTTTCCCATGGGAATAGGACTTTTTCTCGTAAAAAGTATCCTGTAATAATCCAGGTTACAAACTATCTCCATTTCAAATTTCATCCAAATCACATTTTATAATATTAGTGTGATTTTTAATCGAAGGAATAATGTTTTAACTTAAGAAAAAGGAAGTGTCAGCGGTGTAGTGGCTAAGTATAGTGGCAGTTTGATTAGGGCACGTGCTTTTGAATTTGTTTTGCAAAAATAAATACGGTGTATGAAGTTAACCGTCCCGCACTTGGGTAAATGTGGTCGGTTCTAGCCCGATTGCTCTATTTTAGGATAGGTTCTAACTTTTGATCTAGATATCTTGCCTTTATCCAGTTTCTGAACTTTTATCTACAGCATGAAATTTACATCGTTATATAGTCTCCTGTATCCAAAGGTTGCCTGGAAGAAATTGCTACGAAGCAATAAGGCCGCCTAACTGTACATGACTACCTGTTCTTACTTCCACTCTGTCATTTATTATTTCTGTGTGTGCAATAAAGTATATTCATTCATTCATTCATTCATCGTTTTGTTCCCGCAGTGATAGTACCCGTCAAACTGAACAACTTTTCACGAAAAAAATAATTCCTGCGACAAAAAAATTTTTGGTCTCTCCATACAAAGTGAGACTCCCGAGCGACCCATTTTGTATGGAGAGAATTTTTTTTTCGTGAAAAGTTGTTCAGTTTGACGGGTACTATCACTACACGGCGGGAACAAAACGATGTAAATTTCACGGTGTATTATTTTTATATATTTACTAGCGGTTGGCCCCGACTTCGCGCGGGTAAATAACTTGTGACGTTTCCCGTAGACATAAAAAAATATATATTTCATACAAACCTTCTTCAGACAGTACGGTTAACAAATACATATAATTATCATTATAATCATTTTGGTGCAGTTGTTCGGAAGTTATGCGATATTTTGACCATTTATTGTTGAAATAGAAAAATAGATAGATGAATGTCTATTAAGTATAATTTATCATCAGCTATAAGATAATAGTCTTCTTATGAAAATTTACAAAGTCTACAAAGTGACGGTTGTACGAGTACTGCACCAACAAGTCAAGAAATAACTGCACAAATCCGCTATATCACTTTGGTAATCACACCGCAATAGTTAGGGGAAAAAGGCCAGAAATAAACAAAAGCAATAAAAAAAATCAGAAATAAAAAATACATTGTTATTACTATTCACGTTATGTAAGTTTGCCCCGTGGGAATATGATATTTTCATGTAAAAAGTGTTAGTCCAGGATACAAACTACCTCCATCCCAAATTTCATCTAAATCCGTTCAGTAGTTAAGGCATGAAAGCGGCACAAACATTCAAACATAAAAATAATATTTATAATATTAGTGTGATGTGATATTTGGATAGGAGCATGCCATGGTCTTACAACTACCTCAATGTCTCACTACTCAAACATGCGGAGCCCTTTCTCACGCGGCGTCGCGTCATAAAAACCGCTTCTAGTAATAAAATCTTGTTTTTCTTTGAGGCTCTGAATAAATGATAATGCGTGTACATTTCTGTTTTATGCATATTTTAAAAGGAGGAAAGTAGGAAATGTGTTCCGAGGCAGAAATGTGTTATGCAATAATGGAACGTGGCAGTGGAGTTGGTATTATAAAAGAATAAGGCAGATGGGATTAGGCGCAATGTAATGGCCATCAATGTCACTAAAATTTAATCTCTCACTAGTGGTTCTTTTAGCTGTAGACCGCGCAAGCATTTTTTTTAATTTCGAAATGGCTGTTTTATGTCTTTAACCCTATTAACTCCGTTTTTTTTAATTAAGTACAATTTTTTTTAATATATTTATCGAACCTGCTGACTTTCACGAAAACCTGTTGAGAAACGCGACCTGTAGAGTGGAACAAACAGACAACAGATGGACAGATTGACATACGAAAGCAATTTTGGCCAAGCTGAAACCGAGACGCTTCGCGCTCACTCCATCAATCATAATTATGTGGTTTAAAAAAATATTATATAAAGTCCCATAAATGATGAGGCGTGTCCGTGGCAGCTCTAACAGCATCCTGAGCGTATTGGCAAATCGGTGGGACTCTCCACTGTTGGGCCACTGGATCGGCATACATGCAACTGGTTCCCAGCCCGGTGCCAGTTTAAATTAGTTCTAAATTGTTGTTTATTACTAACACTAGGTTAAGTATACTCTCACTAACACTATGGACTGTAATATCCGAAATAAATAATTTGAATTTGAATTTGAATAAATAAGGCTTCTGACAAGGCTCCTATAACGAGTACACCCGTAGGTTTATAGCCGGGACCAACGGCTTAACGTGCTTTCTAAAGAACGGAATCGTCTTATTTTTCGGACGTTGCGGACGATCAGGTGAGTCGGCCTAACCAAACCAAACTCCTAACCAAACTGGGAAAAATTTCAAAAACTAGTACCACTAGTGTCCCCACCAGCGTTCGAACCCAGAACTTCCGCCATGAGAACCGAGCACCCTACCACTCGGCTACGGAAGCTGTAGATTTACTCCTTACTCTCTTATCCTATCCTACTTCCTACTAATATTATAAATGCGAAAGTTTGGATGATTGTTACTCAATCACGCCTCAACTACTAGACAGGTGAAATATAGGTTAGGTCCTGGAATAGGATAAAGGTTACTTTTTACCGCGGTGAAACACTTCATTCCCACGGGAAAACTCATTCAACGCGGGTGAAACCGCGGGCGGAAAGCTAGTACTACATACATATCGCATCTACAAGAATGACTAATGTTTAGAAGACGCCTGAAGGAAGTTTTCAGAAAATAATAGTATTTTTTTATACAACTATCCTTCAATTATTTTGTAGTGAAAAGTCTTTATCTCCGACTAAATTTAATAATGATGGATGAGCTTATCTAAAAATCTATGCTCTATTATTGTTTTTTTGTGCAATTCTAACTAAACTGTAATAAAAGAAATCACAAAAATAAAATAAAATTGTAAGTTATGTAGAAACGAATACGACGGCAAAAATAAAATATTAAAACTATCACAACTTTGAAACGAGCACAGCGAGTTCCTTCTACCTGAAGGAACTTCTGCCATTAATTAAAAAATATCCTAGTTATGAAATGAATTCATAATGGCATCCGCAAAAATTCGTGACATAGAGATGTACAAATTTTACGCCAAGTAAGATCCGTAATCTGCCGTGTGGTGACGGCAGAGTAGATTACATTTGACACCAACCCCTACTCTTCCCGTGGGTGTCGTAAGAGGCGACTTAGGGACTACACATTGAACAGGGAACGGGCAGCAGCGCTCTCTGATACAGTAACCTTTTAATCTGCAATCTCCAACCCGCCTGCCAAGCGTGTGGACTAGGCTCATAGTCCAGCAGTGGACTGTAACGGGCTGTTGATTTGATTGTTGAAGATCCGTAACCGAGCAGCCGAGTTTCCGACTATTATTACAAAGTTTCCGAGTTCGAATCCCGGTGGGGAAGTCGTGCCCCGATTTGGGAAGTCATGCTCTAATTCTCATTTTAAAGTCCAGCTATCCTTTAAGTTTTTATGACCAATAAAAGAGAGGTGATGAATTCAAAAGGAACGAATTATATTATTTTGAATGAATGATAACCTAAACTAAAAGCAAAGCTGTCAGCTTAAGAGATTTTTAAGTCGGATGCGTCTATACCGTTCAAATTCGATGTTTGACAGCTTTAATATTTAGAATGGCCATGTCCTATCCCTTTTTTTAATCTTTAAAAGGTGAAAAGAACTAATTTTGATTTCATATGTACGTTTACTCGACGCTCTTACTGTGAAGGAAAACATCGTATTATGAAATCTGCACACTCCTGCGAAGAAATTCAAAGGTTGTGTGTGAAGTCGACCAACCCGCACTGGGCCAGCGTGGTCGACTAAGGCCTAATCGCTTTAATTCAGGGTAGGCTCGAGCCCCTTGGTGGGGACGTATATGAGGTGTTGATGAATTGAGGTAGCTCTAATGAGCGTGACTGTGTGAACTGTCACCAGGGTTAGTGGAGTCGATGAAGATACCAAGTGATAGACGCCAAGTAAGATCCGTAATCCGCCGTGTGGTGACGGCAGAGTAGAATACATTTGTCACCAACCCCTATCTTCCCGTGGGTGTCGTAAGAGGCGACTTAGGGACTACACATTGAACAGGGAACGGGCAGCAGCGCTCTCTGATACAGTAACCTTTTAATCTGTGATCTCCAACCCGCCTGCCAAGCGTGGAGATTATGGCAAAACCCTCCACTTAAGTGGAGGAGGCTCATAGTCCAGCAGTGGACTGTAACGGGCCGTTGATTTGATTTGGAGTATTCTGACTAACAGTCTTTATGGTCGAGCGGTAGAAAGTCTGGCTTTCATCACAGAGTTATTGAGTTCGAATCCCAATGGGAACACGTTAGTCAAACAAAAACTTAAAAAAACCTTTGCTGAGTAGTTATAAACATTTTTATTTGCTTTAGACATGGTAGTTGCAAAAGTTTTTACAATTTTAGCATCAAAAAGAAAGAAAGAAAGAAAATTATTTATTTTGAACATTATTTATCTTGAACAAATCACATTACACACTTACTTAAATATTACTAGTCTAAAAATCATTGCTACGTGAAATGCTAAAAATGGTCTTTACTCAGCATAAGCGGCAAGTAGGGCCTTAAGGCTAACCGCTACCTACAGACTTGCAGCGCTGGTCTTCCGTAGAGCCAGTTCTTTTTATTGTTTTTATAAATGGAGATGACAACAATCTTTGCACTTACGCCTTACATGGGTATCTAAGTGTTACAACTTTAATATATTCAAACGTAACATTACGAGTATCATACAAGTATTCATCTTAAATAAATCAAAATGGACCTCTGTAGTCTTTTTAAATAAATTAAATAAATTGGCATTGACATTTAATATCAGTGTCACATATCTAGCCTAATAAAATACAAGCATGCAAACTTTTTACAAGTTAAAGCTTAATCTAATTCTAATATGTAATTTTAATAAAAGTCTTTAAAATAATTACAAAATTTATGCTGGTGCTAAATCTTTTGTAGAGTAAAACATATGTTTCAATAGCCATATTGGAAGATCTTCTTAATTCTACACTTAAATATTAAACAATGAGTCTCTTCATAACTTTTCAAGAAAAAAGTACTCTTACCTGTCTAAAAAAACATGACAATATGTAGATATTCATAATTTTCATATCTACCTAATACTATGTATGCGCCGTGTGGTGACGGCAGAGTAGAATACATTTGTCACCAACCCCTACTCTTCCCGTGGGTGTCGTAAGAGGCGACTTAGGGACTACACATTGAACAGGGAACGGGGAGCAGCGCTCTCTGATACAGTAACTTTTAATCTGCGATCTCCAACCCAGGCGGCAAGCGTGGAGATTATGGCAAAACCCTCCACTTAAGTGGAGGAGGCTCATAGTCCAGCAGTGGACTGTAACAGGCCGTTGATTTGATTTTGATTTGAATACTATGTAGTATGTGTCACCGTAAGATTGTGAACGTCGTTAGTTTATAATCTTACTAGCGACATTATAAACTTACGGGAAATTGTGAACTAAACCCAACCATTTACAAATTAAACCAACAGATAATACAACAGTCAAAATAGCATCGCTCCCCAATTCCTTTACCAATTGTACGTATCGAATCAGAACCCCAATCAGTCTGATGGGTGATAACCACCAACACGATATACCGCTACTCTCCGAAATCAATCAGACTAGCGAGTAGACCTGTAGCCAGGTAACAGTAAAGTCATCAAAACTTCTGCTGGATGTAAAATAAGTCCTCTTACCAGTCAATACAATTGTTATGAAATCAGCTGATGACATTTAAAGATTTTTATGGAGAGCGTATTACCAAATAATTAGATTATTAAATTAATCCAGATTTTGAAACATATACAGGAACGAATGAAAACAATAGTTTTGAATGAATGATAACCTAAACTAAGAGCAAGCTATCAGATTAAGTTTAAGTCGGATGTTTTACGTGCTCTCTAAAATTGTGCAATCTATGCGTCCGTACCGTTCAAATTCGATGTTTGACAGCTTTAATATTTAGGATGACCATGTCCTGTCCTGATAGGTTAATGATGCCTCGTTATCCTCCGAAATCAATCAGGCTAGCAAACAGATCTGTAGCCAGTTATTGACAAGGTCATAAAAACTTCTGTTAGATGTAAAATAATTAATCCTTTTATCCATTAATCATTACAAATCGATTTAAAATCAGCTGATGACTCAAAGATTTACACACAGACAGATTGAAGCAAATTGTAAATCCAGATTTTACAGTGAAATAAGGATAATATTTTATTTATAATACAAGTAACCATCAAGACGTAAAATCTATTTTAAACAGCCAGCGAAAATAAAATTGTAGTAACAGAATTTGTATAGCAATTTCAATGCAGCGGTGTCCGCCAGTCTGTTTGCTAATTTTATTGTTCCAGCGGCTACAAGACTTGAGTGGGCACGGGAACGCGGTAATAGCTAATTTCTAGGACCGGCTTATATGCCGATTCAATTGAAATCCAGTTATTTCATGATTGATAACAAGTAACAGGCAACGGCTGAGATAGAAGCACTCGATAATTTTCTTATAAACATTAATAAAATCATTTTGAAACGACAGTACAACGAGCTATTGTACAAACGTGCAATATTTTTTTTTCGATAAAGGGACAAAAATGTAGATGTAGATAAAAGACACCAAATAAGGTTGGCTCGAGCCCTTCGGGGGGGACGTATGAGTAGGTAAAAAAAATAGTATCATAAAAATATATTTTTATTAATTTATTTACATCTACGAGCTTGAGTAATGATTGACCAGAAAAATTCAAACTGCTACAGATGCTAGTGCACATGTAGGTATGTACTTTTTATTTTTATTAGCTGCAATAAAATTAAATGTCGTTGAGAAATTAGTTCCATAAATTTTCCGCAGTCAATGATTCTTATTTATTTGGTCATCTTTTAAAATTATAAGTTTAAAATCTATACAGAAACTGAACAATTTTTTTTTTCGTCTTAAGCTTGACGTTCATCGTCTGAAAAATATATCTATATATTACTGTAAAAACCCGAACAGATTTACCGGTAAACCTTAAAATTTACCAATTTGTTGGTGGTAAATGTCTAAAATCTTTTGTAATCATGCTTTATTTTAGACTTTTTTTACACTTGGTAAATCCTATGATTTTTAGGCGCCATAGTAAATGTACATCATTTATTTTTGCATGTTTGCTGACTTCGTGTTATTTTGACGCCAAGCTGTGGCTTAGGTTATGTTTTAGCATAGACAAGGCTAAACGAGTAGGTGTTTTCACTAAAAATATAAGGTTTCAAAACACATAGGGTCAAATAACTCATTTTTGGGTATGTTGTGGGTTGGATCATTTACGTATAACTACGTAAATTTAATAATAATAATCACAAAATCTTTATTGACTAAGCCTAATCCATGATGTCTAAAGAGAAAAGTACAATAAGGCTAATTGTCGCATATAAGTGTAACGAATAGCTCCCAAGCTAGAATAATCTGTATTATGGGAGCCGACGTTCCTCCGAGTGACAACAGCAAATCGATTATCAGTTACAATTGGAAAACACAGGGCTAAGTAATTAGGTTGAAATAAATATATGATATGCGTGTGTGTGTGCGTGTGTGTGTGTATGAATTATGTAATGAAGGTGGGGATGGAAGAGAGGGAGGCCAGCCCTACGCAGACAAATGCTTGGGATTGGGAGACCACTAGCCTCTCTCTCCACCATCAGATACGTGTGTGCGGGTGTGTGCGAGAGGGGGTTAGTTTGTGTGACCCACCGTATGTGTGTATGCGCAGAGGCTTGAGGCATATTTCTACGTATATTATGTATGTATGTGCTTGCGCGGGGAGAGGGGGAGTGAGAACAAGATACAATGGAATGCCCATCCATATAACAAAAAACATACCGGAGCATTTAGTTTAAGGCTAGAAAACTAATAAACTAAACTATTTAGGTAACTTCATTCTCCCCTATTATCTTCTCCACTAAATTTATCTTCTTCACAATGTCCTGTAGTTTCCTGGTACGGTCTATTTATAGGACAGCATTTCGGGTCATTTATGCATGTTGAAGATCCATATTTGTTTGGTTCAGTTTCCATAAAGGAACTCAATATCACATCGTACAAAAAATACAGGTCTTCCACTTCAGTGGCGAAATAGTCATTCAATTCTCGTTTGACGCGAAAACTGTCATTCTCCGTCGACAGATTGACTATGTCATGTCCGGCTTGACGGTTAACACTTTTGACCACTATAATCGTTTCAGCTGCATGGCGGCTTGCCTTACCGGCGACAAGTATTGATGTTGCGAGGAATACCAACGCAAATACAAAAGTTCTTGACATGGCTGCAGGCTGAAAATAAATTTATAATTTAGTATGTAAATATTACGAAACCTTTTTTTCTGTTATCCGGTTTGTCATAAACACCAATTTGCTCGTAGTTGAGCTATTTGTGACGCTGCGCGCTGAGTACGTACAAGGTAAACTGAATAAGGAAAAAAAAGTGACGTCTGTATGGCTTATGCGATTGCCTGCTCAAAAAGTGACGTCTGTATGGCTTATGCGTTCGCCTGCTCAAAAAGTGACGTCTGTATGGCTTATGCGTTCGCCTGCTCAAAAAGTCACGTCTGTATGGCTTATGCGTTCGCCTGCTCAAAAAGTGACGTCTGTATGGCTTATGCGTTCGCCTGCTCAAAAAGTCACGTCTGTATGGCTTATGCGTTCGCCTGCTCAAAAAGTGACGTCTGTATGGCTTATGCGTTCGCCTGCTCAAAAAGTGACGTCTGTATGGCTTATGCGTTCGCCTGCTCAAAAAGTCACGTCTGTATGGCTTATGCGTTCGCCTGCTCAAAAAGTGACGTCTGTAGGTATGGCTTATGCGTTCGCCTGCTCAAAAAGTCACGTCTGTATGGCTTATGCGTTCGCCTGCTCAAAAAGTCACGTCTGTATGGCTTATGCGTTCGCCTGCTCAAAAAGTCACGTCTGTATGGCTTATGCGTTCGCCTGCTCAAAAAGTGACGACTGTAGGTATGGCTTATGCGTTCGCCTGCTCAAAAAGTCACGTCTGTATGGCTTATGCGTTCGCCTGCTCAAAAAGTGATGTCTGTATGGCTTATGCGTTCGCCTGCTCAAAAAGTCACGTCTGTATGGCTTATGCGTTCGCCTGCTCAAAAAGTGATGTCTGTATGGCTTATGCGTTCGCCTGCTCAAAAAGTCACGTCTATATGGCTTATGCGTTTGCCTGCTCAAAAAGTGACGTCTGTATGGCTTATGCGTTCGCCTGCTCAAAAAGTGACGTCTGTATGGCTTATGCGTTCGCCTGCTCAAAAAGTCACGTCTATATGGCTTATGCGTTCGCCTGCTCAAAAAGTGATGTCTGTATGGCTTATGCGTTCGCCTGCTCAAAAAGTCACGTCTATATGGCTTATGCGTTTGCCTGCTCAAAAAGTGACGTCTGTATGGCTTATGCGTTCGCCTGCTCAAAAAGTGACGTCTGTATGGCTTATGCGTTCGCCTGCTCAAAAAGTGACGTCTGTATGGCTTATGCATTCGCCTGCTCAAAAAGTGATGTCTGTATGGCTTATGCCAAAACTTATATCAAAACTGTATGACTAAAAAGAATGATGATTGATTAATAATTTGCATGATTTTCATTTTTATTTTATATTATGTTTTTACTGTTATTATTTTATGTTATCATTCGAACACAATTTTGTAAATTGTTTATGAATAAATAAATTGAATTGAATTGAATATGCGTTCGCCTGCTCAAAAAGTCACGTCTGTATGGCTTATGCGTTCGCCTGCTCAAAAAGGGCATAAAGTCCGGCTACGCTTGATTTTGCGACACAAGCACTATAAATATAATACATAACAATATAATAAATAGGTACAATAGCAGTAATTATAAAACAGAAATTGTATAAAAAAGGTTACTATAGGATATCTGATTACTTAGAGGACAGATGTCCATGGGAATAGATTGTTTGAGTAGCAGGCTTTTTCTATATATAATTATTAGCATTAATTTTGTAACTGACAATATTTTATTTAAAAAAGGAGACGCAAAAGATGCGATGACTGTGGAGTTTCTTCGGTGAGCTCTTCTCCACAAATACCGCCATTGTGTTAGTGAACTCACCCAAAAAATGTAATGACGGATCTAAGTGATGTAATAACCTCTTAAGGAAATAAATAATTTTTAACTTTTGACTTTGACACTAGGTCCATTATAAAAAAAACAAAAAGGGACAAGTGAAAAAAAAAACTGACGTGGAAGGGTCCATCGATCGCCCTAATTAGGTGTCAAAGAAGGTAGGTATCCGTATCCCTAAATCTCATTTATTTTGTAGGTAATTGCATATTGAATGTGATACTTGCATATGTGCCGTGTGGTGACGGCAGAGTAGAATACATTTGTCATCAACCCCTACTCTTCCCGTGGGTGTCATAAGAGGCGACTTAGGGACTACACATCGAACAGGGAACGGGCAGCAGCGCTCTCTGATACAGTAACCTTTTAATCTGCAATCTCCAACCCGCCTGCCAAGCGTGGAGATTATGGCAAAACCCTCCACTTAAGTGGAGGAGGCTCATAGTCCAGCAGTGAACTGTAACGGACCGTTGATGATGCATATTTAACTAAAGGTTCAAATTCTATAAATAAATAGACGAACATTGCGCGGACCTCACTCGCAAGAAAAAGTTGTATCATTTCAACTCAACCCTCTCCCTGACCAACTTGCTACACACGCTACACCCCAACCTGCCGGTTAACTGGTGACCCCAACCTATAGATTATTAATAATAATAATTATTATAATAATATATTTATTTCAGGAAAGTTCCCATATCGTTATTTTACATATCAAAAACATTAAAACAATATAAATTAAAAATAAAATCAAAATTGAATTAAAAATCAGAAAATTAAAATCTAAATCTAAAAAAAGATTACGTCGCTTTAATTATTATTATTAGATAATTTAGGTATTCTCCAAATTACTATTTTCATATTTTTTCATCGTATTATTTTTATTCACGTGAATTAAATAACTTATTTTGCACTTACCTGTATTATAAATGATGTTTATAATTATAACAGACACATGTGACTCTGGAACAAGTAAATTTAATTTATGGATTACCATCATAATAATATAAAGCTTATATACCTACTTACGGCCAATTTCATGATTGAACAATGTATTGTATGACGTAAACCTAAACCACATAATTCCGTTTCTAATAATAAGTATCCTTTTCTATGTCTCCATATAAGTGTATACGCACTGGATTACTGTCATCATAATATTAATCATACTTTACAGGAAGAGAAACTGTTCAGTTTGACGAGTACTATCACTACACGGCAGGAACAAACGATGTAAATTTCACGGTGTATAGCCTTTAGTTGTCCCACTGCTAGTCCCCCTTTCTACATCCCCTGGGTCATGATCTAGTGCTAAATCTTGTCATTTTCCTTCAAAGGTAGATACCTTCAGGTAGATAGCTAGCGTGCAACCGTTCCGAAATATCGAATTCATCATCAACAGCTCATATACATCTCATATAGGATCTATAGATATAGATCCTTCCTCTTCCAATTTGTTTTTTTATTACTTTTAAATTCCAATTTTTAATTTTACTTTTATGCATAGAAAATTGCACACAGTAACTGGAACAGGAATTAACGACGTACATATTTCTGGAGTTGATATTAATTCAATAAAAAAATTAAACATAATATCGAACCCGAAAATTATTAGTGTTTAAATTAGCACATCTATTTACGGGTTTATCACCACGGGTAGAGCGTCGCTGGTCTAGTTGGTTAGGACAGTAATTGCCTCCCGTCTGGGAGACGTAGGTTCGATCCCCACCACGTACCAATGTGTTTTGGAATTACGAATTCATATTGTACGTTTATTCGACGCTCTTACGGTGAAGGAAAACATCGTGATGAAACCTGCACTGCACACTCCTGCGAAGAAATTCAAAGGTTGTGTGTGAAGTCGACCAACCCGCACTAGGCCAGCGTGGTCGACTAAGGCCTAATAGTCCTGATTCAGGGTAGGCTCGAGCCCTTCGGAGGGATGTATGTATGTATATGAGCTGTTGATAATGAATTCGATATTTCGGAACGTTTGCAGGCTAGCTCCATGATCAAAAATATAAAAAAAAAATGCTTCACCTATAATTAACCGATTTCAAAAAGAGGAGGTTCTCAATTCGATTATATCATTTTTAAAAAGAGTCTATCATAACGTTAATATTTTCCAACAAATGTAGTGTCATTATGTGTTAATTATTTATTACACACCTAAAGATAATCCAGAGTACTGTAGCATCGGGCCTCGTTGGTCCGAGTGCTATGTAGTTTGATACTGGCGATAATATTCTTTTTGTAGTATAGTCGTTCTCTTTTTAACTATTCAGTTTAGAAAGAGAGCGATAGAAACTTCAGATGGGCTGGGGCCGTAGAGATTTGACGTTCTCACCTGCCGTCCGCCGTCGAGTGCGGACGATTGTATGATTTTCAGTACGAGTGGAGTGCAGTTTCTAATTTAATAAAATAGTGATCGTGTTATAAAAGTGCCTTTTTATTTTAAGTGGCGGCTCTCTCCCGGAGAGTCGTTACAGTACCTACTAGGTTAAGGATAAAATCATAATTTACCCATGCGTAATAGGTAAGCGTTTACATAATAGCTTGTGTAATCCCCACACTTAGTAATTGGGATTTTGTCACCTGATAAAAAAGAACTTGGTGTTTAGTTCATAGAGGTAACGAAATCGACTTGAATTTTCACAATTTTCCCAAGCCCACTTCCTTTCTGTCTTCTAGTGTAGGTAGATGCCTACTCCATTTTAGTGTTTCCCTATGCAGGTAAGTACAAGCTTTGTGTATGGCACTACTATAACTGTTGGTGCGATCGCGTGGACTGAAACATAGGATAAGTGCCGCACAGGACTATTGCTGGGATTGGGCCGTCCGGTTGAGGGTCGTCGAAAAGAAACACCAGTATTCTGTGCAGGATCGCTTCCTCGGTCCGCTGTACCACACTACACCGTTGAGGTACTATTTGCACTGCCGCTGCTACCGTTCCTCTTTCTGTTTTCCTCTTGAGGCTTCCGAACTGTTTACTGTACTGTGAACCACTGCTTAAAACACACTGTCGGTGCAGCGGGCAGTGCTCCGTATTTATACTCCTACCCGTTAGGGTAAGGGGAGGTGAAGGCGGAGTGAGCGGGGCGAGGGACCGATGTTTGTTTATTAAACAATAGTTGTTTACAACAAATGACAATGGGTTGTTTACCTATTATTTTCTAGAATTTTCTAGCTAACTATGACGAACGTAAACAACATCGAGTAACGTAAACAACATAAAAAACATCGGCTCTATACTATTCTTTACCGACTAGATTAAGCAAAAAGGTGGGTAAAGTTCGAGAATATAAAACTGTAAGCTATTAAATATCTATAACTACTTAGGACACTAAAGTTCTTCCCGATAAACCTATAAAATACTATTCTAGTAGGAAAAAAGAGTTTAAATCAATAAACTTAATCTACAATATCTATAAGGCTAAGTCTTATGCTAGCAGTTAATTAGAGGCCGTCCCGTACATTCTCCCGCCGTGCGTCGTCCGTCGCCTCGGTCGACGCATCCTTGTTCCGTGGAAGGGACGCCTCTTCTGTTGATTGTAGCACGACGAGCTTCTTGGTCGGTCTGCGTAGCCTCCTTTGGTCTTCACGTCTGCTGTTCTGACGATCCCATCTGTGCCAGGGTAGGTTGCGACGATCAGTCCGCGTGGCCATGTATTACGCGGCAGAGTGTTGTCGGCGATTAGGACGACGTCTCCGATGCGAAGTGCTGGTCCCTTGCTTCGAGGCTCCCGCCGGTGTTGAAGTTCGGGAAGGTATTCACGAATCCACCGGGACCAGAAGATGTCAGCGAGACGTTGAGATGCTCTCCAGTGTGTTCGTCCTATCAGGTCAGAGTCGTCGAACGTCCCTGGTGTTACTACTCGAGCAGATCCGCCCAGCAGGAAGTGATTCGGTGTTATTGCCTCTGGATCGTTTGGGTCTGTCGATACGTGGGTGAGTGGTCGACTGTTGACTGTATATTCGACTTCAGCGAGTAGTGTGTTGAGGACCTCTTCTGTCGGGTTTGTTTCTTTCAAAGCGACGTAGAGTGCATTCTTGACGCTCCGTACTAGGCGTTCCCAGGCCCCGCCCATAAATGGTGCTGCAGGGGGTATAAAACGCCAGCTGATCTTCTTGTTCGTCGCCTCTTGTTCTGTTGCTTGATCGATTGCTCGGCGTAGTTCCTTGTCCGCGCCTTGTAGATTTGTTCCGTTGTCGGACCATATCTCTGTTGGGCAGCCGCGGCGCGCTATCATTCGACGAAGCGCCATGATGGCTGAATCTGTTGTGAGTGAGGCGGCGATCTCCAAGTGGACGGCTCGCGTGGTCAGGCAAGTGAATAGTGCGACGTATCTTTTCTGTTTACTCCGGCCCACAGTGACTGTGAGAGGACCGAAGTAGTCCAACCCAGTATAGGTGAAGGGGCGCTGATGGTGTGCTAGGCGCGCCAGCGGATGGTTCCCTGTCGATGGTTGAGGCGGAGCTGTCTTCCTCAGTCGACATGGCATGCATCTGTAGATCACCATGCGTGCTGTTGGCCGCAGTCGAAGTATCCAATAATGCTGGCGGCATTCGTTGATTGTCGTCTCGACATTGGCGTGGTGCAGCTGCCTATGTGTGAAGTCGATGTAAAGCTTTGCCGTCGTATGGTTTCCGTCGATAATCGCTGGGGTCTTCACCTCTTCCTGGATGCCAGTTGTCGCGGCGATACGGGAGACGATCTTGATGACGCCGTCGACCAATTGAACTGCAAGTGGGCGTAGGCGGCTGTTCGTCGCGATATCACATCCTTGCTGTAGCGCTGCTATCTCTTCTGGGAACGAATCTCGCTGACTCGCTATGATGAGCAGCTTCTCTGCCTTGACCATGAGCCCGGCTTCTATTATTCTGTAGCTGCGATCAGCTTCTGTTGGCTTCATGGTCACCTGCGGCTTCGGCTTGTCTGTTTGTTTTCGTCCCCAGGCTGGATCAGCTTCTCTATTCTTTTTCGTGCGCTTGTAGTTTATTCTTTCTATTTTCGGACGACAGAGTGCTATGAATTGAAGCACGCGCGCTGTGGCTCGAAGTAAGCGTTCCCACTTCGAAAATCGGTTGCTATCGGGGATCGCGTCTGTAAGTTTCGATGTTGCCTGCTGTCGAACGTAGTTAGTCCTCTCTTCCCCAGTTTTCTCCTCGGACGTTTTCTGTTTGTCTTCAGGCCATGTTGTCGGATCTTCGAGTAAGAAGGGTGGTCCCCGGAACCATCTGTGCTGTGCGTCGAAGTCGCCCGGTACGTTGCGGGTGGCGTCGTTGGCGACGTTGAGCTTGGTAGGTACCCAACGCCACTGGCTGAGCTTGCTGTTTTCTTCTATGGCTGCAATGCGGTGGGCGACGTAGGGCTTGTATGAGCGCGCGCCTGTCTTCAACCATGTGAGTACTGTTCGGCTGTCTGTCCAGTACGTGACGGAGTCGGGTTTGCGATCGTGTTCGTCGATGACTGTCGCGGCCATGCGACTTCCCATAACGGCGGCTTGTAGCTCGAGGCGTGGTATCGAGGTCACTTTGAGTGGTGCGACCTTTGACTTTCCCATGACCAGGGAAGTGATGACGTGGCCGTCCGGTGCGGTGATGCGCCAGTATAGTGCGGCGGCGAAGGCGGCCTCGCTGGCGTCGACGAACACGTGTAGTTGTAGATCCGATGCGTCGCTGTAGTGTGGGTGGCAGCGCGGCATAGTGATGCCGGCTAGCTTCTGTAGGTACCCCGTCCATTCTGTCCACTGTGCTGCGAGGTCGTCGTCGATGCGTTGGTCCCAGTCGGTTCCCCTTCGCCACACTTCCTGTAGCAATTGCTTCGCTCGTGATATGACCGGTGATGCGAAGCCCAGTGGGTCGAAGAGGGACATGACGATTTTCAGTGCTTCTCGCTTGGTGGGGCGCGTGTTCTGTAAGATATCTTGCGGTAGGCGGGCGAGGTCGAGATTGAAGGCGAGCTCGTCTGTGTGTGGCTTCCATATGAGCCCGAGCACGCGTTCCGTTGTAGTCCCGCCGTCCAAGGTGACCGGTTGAGACGCTGTAGTCGTCTCGGTGAGGGCGGCGACAATCTCTGCCGAGTTCGATTTCCATTGTCGTAGCTCGTAGTGTGCTTCGCTGTGTGTGTTCGCTTCCATCTGTTCTTCGTATTTTTTCTTGATGAGAGGGTCCTTGTCTATCTTCTTTTCTGTAGTTTGAAGTCTCTTCAATGCGTTGTCGTAGTTGTTGGGTATCGGTGCATCATCGATGCGCCAGAGGAGGGACGTTTCATAGCGGCCGTCTTCGCGTCGTACTGTGCGCTCTGCTAATATGTTGAGCGCGCGTTGTTCCGGATCGCTGTGTGGTCTTTTCGGTGTTATGGCGATTGACTCGATGGCGAAGTATTGGCGGAGCTGTTCATCCATGTTCTCTTCCTGGGTGACGATGTGGTTCACGTAGTGTACGCGCTGTCCGAGCGTGCGTGTATGTGCCCCGTGTAGTACCCAGCCGAGGGGGGTGAGGGACGCGACGGGTTGGTGCCGCTCTCCCCGCTTCGTCTCTGTAGCCAACAGCAACTCCCAATTATCTTGACCGATGAGAATCTTCGGAACGGCGTCGTGAATCAAGCGCGCGCTAATGCCCGCCAGATGCGGGCAGTTGATGACGTCACTCCTTTCGACTCGCTGTGGTGAGAGACGCAGGCTGTTGATGGTTCGCGCTTGAATGCTGACTTTGCTCGATGTCCCCTGTACTGTGATCTTCACGCGTTGAGACTTAGCTTCGCCCATTTTGTTCGATAGGGCTTCGATGTGTAGTGGGTCGATCGGCCCCTTTGCGCCGATCTTTCTAGCGATGGCGGCGTCGATGAGCGTGACTGTAGACCCGTCGTCGAGTAGGGCGTAAGTACTGTAGTCGCCCCGCGGTCCGGTGACGGTGACTGGAAGAATCTTCAAGAAGCTGTGCGTCTTCTCTGTTGTCCTGGCGGTGCTCACGACTTCTGTTTCGTTTTCGCCTTTCTTGACGAAGTGTAGCAGCGGGTGATGCGTGCGGTCGCAGTCGTCGACTTTGCATCGCAGTGGCTTGCAACTGTGCTTCCGCGTCCTATATTTGAGGCATCTGAAGCATAGCCCTTTGTCCTTGGCTATGTCCCATCGTTCATCGACCCCTGCGTCGATGTATTGCGGACACTTCGTCGCTGCAGTGTGTCCGGGCTTCTGGCATACCGGGCACAGCTTTTCTGTTGCTGTAACTGTAGCTGTGGGCTCCACTGTGGCGGCGTACGTCTTCTGTGGTGGCCGCCGTGGGAGTGTGCTGTGGGTTGCCACGCGTTGAGTGGGCGCGGCCATTGTAGGTTGCTCGGGTTGAGCGTACGGGGCGCAGCGTTGGGCTTCGCGTTCCAAGAAGCGAGACAACTTCAATAGCTCGGCGTCGTCGTCCTCTGGCTGGAAGGCGGCGAAGTCGTACCATCTGTAACGCAGCACCGGTGTAAATTTTTCTATGGTGAGCTTCGTAATCTCCGGGTTGTACAAGTAGTGTTGCTTCTTCAATGCGCGGAGGGTGGCCACGATGTTGTTCACCTTTGTGGCGAACATGCAGACATCTCTGGCGGAGTCGGTGAGTCGCGGTAGGGCTCGCAGACGATCGAGTTCGGCCTGTGCGATGGCGTCGGGGCGGCCGAAGCGGGACTGTAGTGTCTTCATGACGTCATGCGGGTCCGCGTTGTACATAAGCAGGTTTTCGACCGCTTCCCTTGCTGTTCCCGTGAGGCTCTTGCGTAGGCGGGCGAGATTCTCGACGTCGTTGTAAGAGGGCGCTGTTGCAGTGTAGGCTGCGTTGAATGATAGCCACTCTTGATGTGACCCGCTGTAGCTCGGTAACTCGAAGAAGTTACGTGACGTCGGACGTGTTGATTGCGCAGCGAGTGTGATGGCTTGCGCGAGCTCGGAGATGTTGAGGCTCTGCTGTTTGACTGTCATTTCCCGCGCTCCCGCCGGTACACAGACAGGGGGGGAACACTCCCCGCACTCCGGTTTTGCTGCTGCGGGGGCGCCGGGGGGGTGTGGCATCTTCCGTGTTTCTGCCTTCTCGTTTTGAGGCAGAGGTGTCAGCTCTTTCTTCGATAGGGCTGTAAGTTGATGCTGTAGACTCTGGTCGACCCAATCGGCGACGCGGCGTTGTGACTCGTTACCGCCGTTGTCTTCCTGTATGTCCTCCTCTTCCTCAGAGCTCTCTGCTTCAATGCGGGCGATGCGGGCGAGTTCATATTCTATCTTCAGGCGGAGGAGTTCTTCTTTTCGTATTGCTAGCTCCCGTGCTCGCATTGATCTTGCTTTCGTCGATGTTGATGCTCGGGATGCTGCAGCGTGGCGCGCGGGGAGGTGCGCCTGAACGGCGGCGGCGGAGGGGCGGTCGGAGTGTGCGGCAGTTACACCCCGACCGTCTTCTGTCGGGTAGGGCTCTTTCATTGTGGCCCCGTCTGTGTTGCTGGCTCGCTGGACAGCTTCTGTGGTGCCCTGGTTGCCCAGTAACGTCGGGCAGAGGGGCGTCTGTTTCATGATTCCGCTTGCAGTGGAGTGGTGGGGGGCGACCTTAATGGGTGCGTCCTTGACGGATGGCTCGGACGTTGACGTAGTCTGTTCCGCGTGTGCGTCGGTGTCTTCGATGCTGTTGCCTCCTAATGTTGCGATTTCACCGGTGTGACGGTGATCGGTGTGGCTGCCTTTTCCGCTTCTGGTGACGACCATTCTTCTGTATTGACCGCAATCCGGCTCGAAGGACCAAAATGTGTGGCACTACTATAACTGTTGGTGCGATCGCGTGGACTGAAACATAGGATAAGTGCCGCACAGGACTATTGCTGGGATTGGGCCGTCCGGTTGAGGGTCGTCGAAAAGAAACACCAGTATTCTGTGCAGGATCGCTTCCTCGGTCCGCTGTACCGCACTACACCGTTGAGATACTATTTGCACTGCCGCTGCTACCGTTCCTCTTTCTGTTTTCCTCTTGAGGCTTCCGAACTGTTTACTGTACTGTGAACCACTGCTTAAAACACACTGTCCGTGCAGCGGGCAGTGCTCCGTATTTATACTCCTACCCGTTAGGGTAAGGGGAGGTGAAGGCGGAGTGAGCGGGGCGAGGGACCGATGTTTGTTTATTAAACAATAGTTGTTTACAACAAATGACAATGGGTTGTTTACCTATTATTTTCTAGAATTTTCTAGCTAACTATGACGAACGTAAACAACATCGAGTAACGTAAACAACATAAAAAACATCGGCTCTATACTATTCTTTACCGACTAGATTAAGCGAAAAGGTGGGTAAAGTTCGAGAATATAAAACTGTAAGCTATTAAATATCTATAACTACTTAGGACACTAAAGTTCTTCCCTATAAACCTATAAAATACTATTCTAGTAGGAAAAAAGAGTTTAAATCAATAAACTTAATCTACAATATCTATAAGGCTAAGTCTTATGCTAGCAGTTAATTAGAGGCCGTCCCGTACACTTTGAGTCCGTCATAAATCTATATATATATATATATATGTAGGTACTTGTATGTATGTCTATTATATTTAAGTCATTATTTAGTATTATTGATGATTATTTAGTATACAACTACATTATGTAGTTTATACGGTAATAGTCTCCTGTATCCAAAAGTTGCCTGGAAGAAATTGCTATGAAGCAATAGGGCCGCCTAACTGTACATGACTACCTGTTCTTACTTCCACTCTGTCATTTATTATTTCTGCGTGTGCAATAAAGTATATTCATTCATTCAACTTTTTTTTCATAATTCATACAGGGCAGTCACATGTTGTTAAGTGTTACAAAGTTCACTGATTGGTCCCCCCATCCTAATGATGAAATAAGTTAATCAGACTGGTCGATAGATCAACAAATGCCTACACTATACCATATATGTTCAAGGTCACCTCAATATTATCTCAAACAAAAAAAGCGCTTATTGGTTCGTTAACAAGAGCCAGGACATCACTCCGTACCTGACGAACAATAACGCTGTCACAGCCTCAATTTGCAGGGCCATTACCAGAATTATTTATTTGTTTTCCGCTCAGGGCAGAGCCAAAGAACAAACGAAAAAAACAGACGGGACAATTTTACCGTGTCATTTTTAGAGGGTTGGGAGGAACCACATGGTTTGGGTGTAAACCATTTGGTTCCTCCAAAAGCTTTAGACTTGAGGTTATGTTGCTGACGCTACCATTGATTAACAGTACCAGTGGAGTGGCATAAATAAATCATACATTTTTCCATACTAGAGATAGAGAGAGAGACGAAAAATCAATTTCCGAGTAGTTGTTGCAAAATATACTTTTTCAACTCTCATGTTCACAAAATAGGCCAGTAATGACCCCAAAGGATGAAATTAAGTTGATCGTGTAACAAAATTTTAAAAGGCAATATAATAATATTATTAATAACCATTTAAAAACTCTTTGGTTCTCAACATACACTAAATGACATATAGTCTAGAAAAATATAATATTTTCGTATTTAGAACAAATTCTAGAATAAAACAGTTGAATTTAGTCTCTCGGATTGTAATAATGGTTTTATCGTTCAATAAACGATTGTAAAGTTTTAAATACCATTTTTTACTTCAATTAATTTTTACAATGTTCGCTCTAAGAACCAGCGTGAACAAATATAGTGATTCCATGAATACAATATGAAAATTTTCCAGTTTGTGTATGAAATAGTTGTGGTGCACTAATATGTAATTTTTTATATAGCCCATTATGTAATTTTATTTTGTAAGTATTCACCAAGAGGGAAACTGATAAATTCGACCCACAGAGTACTAATACTCGCTACGCTCCTGAGCCAATTTTTTTGACGAAAACAACGTCCTAAATTAAGAAAATCCAAGCCCGAAACAGCCAGTTATGTTAGCAAACCTCGGTGGGTCTCGACACTGTTTTGAGAGCTAACAAAACTGTCGTGTTCCAAGCTAAACAGAGCCGAGGGAAGACTAGGATACGAAGCTAAATTTATTCAGCTTGTCGACAACGCAGATAGCATTCTGGAACCGGCTTCAATTGTTTACTGGTTGCACTCGCTATGCAAGGGATGTGGAGTTGCGCAAACAAAGGACTATAGCGACGTACGAAGAAAAAAGGACGCCATGATTTCACTGCGCTCTCGGTTCTAACTTTGTCTCTCAGCCATTTTATGATTTACGCAAGCAAACTACATCATAACTAAAATAATTTTTATGAAACTAATATATGAATACTGAATATGAAGCCCATGAAACTGAACAACTTTTGATCCACAACTATTCGAAAATCTGTATAAAAAACAAATGAATTCAGTCTGGCAGCTTTTCAGCTCAGTATAAAAAATCAAATTTCAAAATATTTTCATTTTCTCAAATTGTACCAAGAAGTTAAGCGTTATTTTAGTAACACATTACTATATTGGCTTTCTGTTGTTTTTTAAGTTTCCTTCCTTTAATATTTTAAAAAATATGTTTACTTTATTAATAATTTCCAATCAGCTGACATGCCCATATCACCCACGTCACGTTAAGCCGTGGCTATGGCCTCGGGTCCTGGATGCTAACTACGGAAGGAGTTCATTACACGAACAATTTCAGCTTGATGTCAGTGGTCTTTGCGGCTCTATAACACTGACACCAGGGTTTTTGAGGTCGGTTGTCGACCTTAAAATCCATTCGGCGAAACAAAAATTGACATACGAGTTGCTTATAAAAATTCCTGTATAATTTTGACGACCTAACTTACACAGTCTAGTTGTTAGTATGTCTGCTTTCTAATGCAAAATAAAAAGGTCTCGCGCCGCCATACCTATTTGTGATTCTACCTACATCTAGATCTTATGAAGAATGATAAACCTGCTTTCATGACACCCGCCTGATAGTGGTTAATTCTTTTGTTTTTAGGGTTCCGTAGTCAAAAAGGAACCCTAAAAATGCCATGTCCGTCTGTCTGTCCGTCCGCGGCTTAGCTCAGAGATTTTTAGTACCTAGAAGGATGTAATTTGGCATGGATATACATATTTATCATTCCGACAAAACTAAAGAATAAAATCTTTAAGAAATTGTTTTTTAGGATTCCTCTGGTAGGTACACATGAAGTGTGGTTTATTTTTTTATTCACGACTACCTTATAGTGTGAGGTGGATGTAGCCTTGAATAGGTTTTTTAAAAGTAATGAGGGTACGCTAAAACCATTCTTCGATGATAGTGTACTATTCAGATATATTTAGTTGTGCTTATTTTTGTAATCAGTCAAGTCAATTTTTTATATTATTTATATTATATTATAATTTTTTTGGGGCGACCCCCAGTGAAAAATATTTTATTGAATGTTAAGGTCCCTAAGAAGTGTTGGACAACTACGGAACCCTACACTTTGCGTGGCCCGACAAGTGCTTGGCCGGTTTTTTTTCCCTAACGGACCTAATCTCCATTTCTAGCTAGTTCTAGCGAGCACGGACTTGTAATTATCTTGTTGTAACAAGTGTAATTTATACTAAAACGTATCTATTCTCTTTAAAGTTAACAAATTAAATTAAGACCAACTTCAAAATAGTGAAGTATTTAGTAAAATCGGTTTACACGCTCTTGAAAGTCTCCAATCCGATTACTGATTTAATTCCTTTCGATTTCCAATTGTAAAACGATCTCGGAAAGGGGATACCGAAATTGATAAATATTGGACGGAATTTGAACAATTCGCTCAATTAAAGTAAATCATTTATTCCTAATTGGAAGGGCTTCCAAACATTGTAAAGAAAAAGGTATTGGGGAAATTTTGAGTTGGTAGTACTGTCTTTGCGTCTAATTGTAATGTTGGTTTTTAAATCTACTATTAGACACCTGATTTAGTCAAAATTAAAAAAAAATGTAACGCGACTACCTATAATAACAGACAAAACCACAATTTTTTGTTTTCTTATCCAGTCGCATAATAAAAATATAACCACCTTGTGCTGCAGCTGCAAAAGAAACATGTGCCGTTATTAACAGCTAATAAATGTACGGATCTGTAATAATGATAAACCTACTGTAGTTTTAATAACCTCAAAGTAAGCGAACACTTTCCCATCCCAAGTGGGGGGTCACGTTTGCCCCCCCCACGGGAGGGTGCAGGATTACGCGGATATTGGCTGAGACTTCTGAAGTCTGCAGCTTTATTACTGCACCAGAATCAATGTTACCTGATCGCCGAGTTCACGGAAGTTCACGGAAGTTCAGTATCAAATGGTAATCGGATTAACCGGTGTGATGTGTGAATGCTAGTGGTGAATTGGAAGTTGGAATTGGAAATATAAGTCGGGATATGAAGTGATTCGACGCTTTTTGTTTATCGTGAATTGTGATTCAGAATGATTTTGTTTTCGAGTTTTTTTAGAAGGATAAACAAAATGCACAATGCACCTTGAGGTAGGTATTCTTAATAACCGGACGGCTTTAGAAGGATAATTTGGCTTGCTGGTTCAATGTTATTAAAAAACATTGCTATTTGGAATCCGTAAAAAATATTTAAACTAATTCCGAAAGGGGGAGAGTTTTAAGATAGTTAAGATAAGAGATGATAGATAAGTAAGTATAGTTCGACTATTTTCTTTCTATTAGCCATGTTTACTACGCCTTGACGTTGCTGTTCTAACTTCACACAATCGCTAAAAACAAGAGGTTTACCTTATTTGCTTTAAAAACAAATAAGGTCGATTGTTGGTTTTTAACCCCCGACGCAAAAGAGGGGTGTTATAAGTTTGACGTGTCTGTTTGTCTGTGTGTCTGTCTGTCTGTCTGTCTGTCTGTGGCATCATAGCGCCCGAACCACTGAACCGATTTCAGTTTAGTTTTTTTTGGATGAAAGGAGACTTAATCGAGAGTGTTCTTAGCTATGTTTTATAAAAATCGATTGAGCCGTTTAAGAGTTATGAGAGAGTTGTGTATCTGTGTATCTGTGTATCTGTCTGTGGTATCGTAGCTCCTAAGCGGATGAACCGATTTTCGTTTATTTTTTTTTGTAATATAGATAATTTTACCCCGAGTGTTCTTAGCCATGTTTCATGAAAATATCTTCAGCCGTTTGAAGATCATCAGCTCCTTTCTAGTTGATGAGGGGATCTGACGAACTTCCTTATCTCCGATCGATTCGAAATTTGGTACCTTGTTACTTCAATCATATTGAAAGTATATGGTGAGGTAACCATGACCTAATCAGCCGTTTGAAGATCATCAGCTCTATAATAGTTGATGAGGGGATCTGACTTACTTCCATATGTCCTATCGATTCGAAATTTGGTACCGTGTTACTTCAATGATATTGAAAGTATATGGAAAGGTAACCATGACCTGATCAGCCGTTTGAAGATCATCAGCTCTTTAATAGTTGATGAGGGGATCTGACTACTTTCCATATGTCATTTCGATTCAAAATTTGGTACCGTGTTACTTCAATGATATTGAAAGTACCTATATGAAAATGTAACCATGACCTGATCAGCCGTTGAAGATCATCAGCTCTTTAATATTTGATGAGGGGATATCTGACTACCTTTCATATGTTCTATAGATTCGAAATTTGGTACCATGTTACTTCAATGATATTGAAAGTATATGGAAAGGTAACCATGACCTGATCAGCCGTTTGAAGATCATCAGCTCTTTAATAGTTGATGAGAGGATTTGACTACCTTCCATATGCGATTGATTTGTCATCGAATTCTATAAATATCTTTTTCGGGAGTTCTCCTTCTTCCAACTGATCTCTGCGAAGTGCGTTCCACTCAATTTTTAGATATAACTGTACTCATTATTATAATTTATTTGTAATAAAGTTTAAAAATTATGAAATAAAAATAAATTAAAAATTAAAAACCCCCGAAGCAAAAAAAGCAAAAATTTAAAAAGTCAAAAATAATACTTATAGTTGAGCCATCAAATTCGACAAAGTAACACCTATATATTTTAATTTTATTATAGAAATTGATGGATGGCACGATTTGGTTTGCTCTTTGAAATGACGCTATAATGTCACGTCGGGGTACCGCTAAGTTTAAAAAAAAATATCGTACCAAAACAAGTTGGTCGGATATGCCAGCAAATTAATAGATAGTCAATCAAATGAAGCGTCTGACTTACTTAAGCTTAAGCGGTACCCCGACGCGACATTATAGCGTCATTTCAAAGAGCAAACCATATCGTGCCATCCATCAATTTCTATAATAAAATTAAAATATATAGGTGTTACTTTATCGAATTTGATGGCTCAACAATAAGTATTATTTTTGACT